>PVJD01009453.1:0-62558 GCA_004026545.1 Mormoops blainvillei
CATCGGTCTTTCATTTATTCAAGCAATTGCATCAAAATACCGAGCCAAATGTGTTAGAGGTTTCCTGCAAAGTCCAAAAACCAAATAAATGTGTGCTGATTTCTGACACCAGCTTATCTTTTAGTTTAGAAGGGATAATGTACTATAAACCACACTTTCACTTGCTCGGGAAGTTCAATGAATTGACAAGCCCCTTTATTTTTGTAGGATTTATTTTTCTGTTCATTCACTGGACATGAGTTTTATTAAGTCATTTAAGATACCTGCAATCTTGTACCTGCAATTTTTATTAGATGTCATAGTTATGTCCTTTTGTTTGGTGACGGAAAAAGTCTGTTGATTAAATCCTAAAACAAGATAGGACACTTGAATAGCCCCAAACTGACAAATATTCATTACAATGTCTCTTTCTTTTCTCTTCATTTCAATTTACCTTTTATTCCCTGGCACCTTGATCTGTCCAAGAAGAAAATCATATATCCATAAACACTAATTCAAATACATTTCAAGTAGCTCCTTCTATACATAGATTTTCCTTTTACGAGAATGTTCTTCCCAGTTACCTGCATTTATCTAATTTGCTTCTGACTTAATGTTGAGTTCTCAGTTCAAATTGTCACCATATTCAAGAAATCTTCTCTTGTAACCCTGTGTGAACAGCACCTAACTTAATCCTGGAATTTTCTGTCAAGCAGAGCCATTGTTGGTATCCGTATCACATAGGTTTAATTTTGAGAATACCCATGTCATTATAGCTGTTTTGGTGTTTTTAAATATTTTCTACCATTTTCAATAACAGTCACTTATTATGAAATACATTATATTTACATCAGATGATCTATAATGCAGTACTGAGGTATTGCTATTAACAAATAACTAATCATTAATTAATTAAAATAATTCAATAGCTCCAAAGTTCTAAGTAGCCAAGAGGAACCATAATTACAAAATACCTTGAAGTCCATATAGTATACATGTTCTCACTTTTAAACATTTCTAACTTTCCCTTCCTTATCAAACTATCATTTTTTAAAAAGCTTCATGTTTTTATATTAATATCTAGCACATATTAACAAAATATTAATTGGTATTATATTTTTTGAAGTTTATCAAATGACATTATGTTGTATACATTTTTATGATTTGCTTTTATGCTTAATATTATGATGCTGAGACTGATGATTCCTGGTGCGTGTAGGTCACACTTTTCAACTGCTATTTAGAGCTGAATTGTTTCATATCATAATATATTTAGCCACTCTCCTGTGCATGGACGTTGTTGTTTTCCAAGTGAGGCAGTGTTTTACTACTTGAAAGAATGTTAATATGGATAATCTTGTACATGTCTGCCTGTGTAGTGTACAAGGGTATCTTTGGGTATAACAATACATTTTAGTTTATTTTTTGTTGTTTATTTTTTCTACTTTTGTTCTACCATTTTTCCTCTTTTATTCCAGGCAGTGCGTTGCCTCTTGCACTTATTCTCTGTCACAGGTATGTCCTGCTTCTTTGTGAAGAGGCTTGTTTCTCTTTGGATTTCAAGTTACTTCGTTGCTTGCAAATTCAGTTCTCTTATGAGTTCAAGAAAAGTGATAAATTTGTAAATTTATTTGACTTTTTCTCATTGTTGCAGTGAGAGCAACATTGTTTTCAGTTTTCTACATCATGAGGAAAAAAAGCCCTGTATTAGATTTTAGTACATGAAATAGAAATTATTCGAGGGATAATTTTAAGAGATGAGTAATGTTAACAAACATATAATGATATGTGGTGAATTTGGGATAGTGATTTTTATTGTTGCTGTTGTTTGTTTTTGTTAACAAGGGAAAGAAAAAACAGACTAAAAAATATTAAAAGGATATATGAATTACATTTATACTATTGTATCTCTTTAGCTTGGTGGTGGGTCCAAGTCCATCAGCAGCGTATTCTCTCTATACATTTTCTATTCACAGACGTAGATACATCTGAAATAGTTCTACCTTAATATAGATAAAAATAAAGATTACTTTTATTTGCTAATTAGATGAGATGATCATATACGTAATCTAGTTACCTTAATGAGTTATTCTGTGTTTTATATCACTGTTTAGGACTGTGAGGTACAAGCAAGTTAGTTCCGTGCTTTACTAACTGTTACACCCATACGGCAGTGTCTTCAGAATATATCTTGATGCATTAATAGGCTAAAAGTCAATTACTACCTATAATAGGGTTTCTAAACTTTTTCAGACAAAGCAATTTATTTTTTAATTTCAAAAACCATTCTCTATTTTTCTAGAACTAGGAAAATGTGAGCTCTACAAAACATTCAACTCGTATTCCATTACAAGTCTATTAAGAATTACAATGTCAGTGATTGAACTACACACTCTGTTCCTATAAAATCTCAATTTGCTAGTTATATTATTACTTATTTTATTTCCTGATGCCCCGGTGATACCCCTGAGAAATGTACTTTCAGCAAATTTAATTAACAATCTGACGGAAACATTTAGACTACTGAAAATGGCAAAATACCAAATATCACCTAGTAGTTCCAACTTGCAAGCAACTTATCATTAGAAAAGTAATTTATCACACCTGGGATCATCCCCATCAATTAGTCTCTCTGTTTTTAAGCTGTATAAGGAGAATACATTTTGGAAGAGTAGCAGTGAGAGGTATAGTAGGATGGGATATGAAAGCTTGAAATACAGGTTTCATTTTAGGTTAGGAGAAATCAACATAAAATATAGTGGAGGCAATATCAGCCATCCTTATGTTTTGTTTGCAAAATATTGATTATTTTGCTACTGGTATGAGAAAACTGTTCTGGAGAACAATATTATCAGGAACACTATAAGTAAATGCAATAAACTCAGTTATTTGAGATTCGATATTTGGTTTGCCATTTCCTTATGAGCCTGAGTTTATAATGTCTTTGTAAAAATAAATAAATAAATAAATAAATAAATAAATAAATAAATAAAATGGAAAAAAAATTATGCCTGGTTAGGGGTAGAAAGACTCAATACAGTCAAGATGTCAGTTCTCCCCAACTATTTATTTAATGTAATACCAATAAAATCCCAGCAAGTTATTTGTGGATGTTGACAAGCTGATTTTTTAGGTTTATATGGGGAAGCAAAAGAACCACAATGGCCAACATAATAATAAAGGACAAGAAGAAGTTTGGAGGACTGATATTACCCTATTTCAAGACTTACAGTAATCAAACACTAACATAAATCTAGTTACAGGCCTTTACAAAACTGAACTCAAAATGAAATAAAGACCTAAACATAAAATCATACTTATAAAACCCCTAGAAGATAATACAGAGAAAATCTAGATGATCTTCTTTTAACTGAATTTATCAGAGTGGCATTGGTTCACAAAACCGTACAAGTTTCAAGTGTTCAACTCAATAAAACATCATCTGCACAATGCACTGCGTGCCCACCTCCCTAAGCAAAGCCTCTTTCTGTCTCCATTTCCCCCTCCCTTGGCCCGCCTCTACCTAGCCCCCTCCCCCTTTCCCTCTATCACCACACTGTTGTCCATGTCTAGACAATCTTTGGTTTGGCAATGACTTTTAGATACAAAACAAATGCACAACCACGAAAGAAAGAACTTGCTAAGCTAGACTTCATAAAAATTATAGTTTTGCTCTACAAAATTAAAGAGAATGAAAACCAAACCACAGACTATTAAAAATAAAGGTTTGCAAAACAAACATTTAGAAAAGGACTTCCCTTCAAAATATAAATAAAAGAACTCTTAGAACTCAAGAATAAAAAAAGAAAGAAACAATCAATCCAATTTAAATAATGGTCCAAAGACCCTAACTAGAAACCTCTCCAGAGAAGATGTACAGGTGGCAAATAAGCACATGAAAAGATGCTCCACATCATATGTCATTATCGAAATGCAACTAAAACAGCAATGAAATAGCACTATGTACTTATTTGAATAGCCAAAGTCTGTAACACCGACAATGCCAAGTACCGGTTAGGATATAGAACAACAGTAACTCTCATTCATCACTGGTGAGAACACAAAATACTATAGCCACTTTGGAGGGCAGTTTGGTGATTTCTTACTGAACTAAACATATTTTCACTAGACTATCCAACAACTGTGCTCCCCTTGGTATTTACCCAAAGGAGCTGAAAACTTATGTTTATGTATAAAGTCCTGCACACAGATGTTTATAGCAGCTATATTCATAACTACCAAAACTTGGCAGCAACCAAGGTGTCCTCCAGTTGGTGAATGAATAAACTGCAGTATATCCAGACAATGGTGTATTAATCAGTACTATAAAGAAATAAGCTCTCAGTCCATTGAAAGATAGGGAAAACTTCAGATTACATTACTCATTTCCTGATATTACTCATTGAGTATATTCACAGTAAATGTAAACAGTTACTAATAACTCTTCTCTAAGTGAAAGAAGCCAATCTGAAAAGGCTATAAACTCTATAATTCCAGCTATATGATATTCTGAAAAGGTAATATTATAGAGAAAATAAAAGATCAGAAGTTGTTATGTGAGGGATAAAAAGGCAGAGCACAGAGTATTTTTAGGACAACAAAACTACTCTGCATGATACTGTAATGGTGGATACATTTCATTATCTATTTGTCAGAATCCACAGGATATATAAAACCAAGAGTGAACCATAACACAAACTATGGACTTTAAGTGATGGCAATGTGTCAGGGTCAGTTCATCACTTGCAATGAATGTATCACTCAGGTGTGGGATGTTGATTATAAGGGAGGCTGTGTATGAGTAGGGATGGGGAGTGTATGGGAAATATTTGTATCTTCTACTCAATATTGCTGTGAGCCTAAAATGCTATAAAATATTGTCTGTTTAAAAAAAGATTCCTGAACCCATATAAGAATAAACAATCTGATGCTTAGTTTAAAACATTTTTTTGTACCTTGATTTAAAGCTGATATTTAAAACTTGGCTATGATATTCGGCAATCTCTTGAACAACAAAAGGATCAAGATAATGGGATGGTTTCATATACTTATAATCCCCCTTAGTTAAAAAACAGAGCTAAAGAGGATAAAAAATGAAATGAAAGAAATATAAAATTTATTACTCTAACCATATTCACAATAAACATGTTAAGAAATGAATTGGAAATACAAAATTGTAGGCAGACCTGAATCTACCGGATCAGATTGGTGAGTCCTGAGTATACATGTAGCCTGTAAATGCTCCTGCAGTTTAAAGACTAGAGGTAACTGCCAAAGAGGTTGGGGATAGATCGGACCTCACAGTTTGAAGCCAATTGTAGTAGGAGGAGTAGTCCTCCTTAAGAAAGAAGCTAAAAAAACAACTACATAGAGAACCCCAAAGATTCCACCAAGCAACTACTAGAACTGATCAATGAATTCAACAAAGTAGCAGGATACAAATTAATATCTAGAGATCAGTTGCATTTTATATGTCAATAACAACCTAACAATGGAAAATTAAGAAAACAACCCCACTCAATTTCTTCAAAAAGAATAAAGTACCTAGTAATAAAACTAACCAAGGATGTAAGAGACCTGTACTTGGAAAACTGAAAGACACTAAGGAAAAAAACTGAAGAAGATACAAATAAATGGAAGTACATACACTGTTCATGGGTAGGAAGAACTGACATCATTAAAATGTTCATACTACCCGAAGCAGTCTATAGATTCAATAGAATTACTATCAATATTCCAGTGAGGTATTTCACAGACTAAAACGAGTATTTCAAAAATTTATATGGAACAACAAGAGGCCCCACATAGCAACAGTGATCCTGAGAAAGAAGAACAAAGTTGGAAGAATCACACTACCTAATATGAGACTATACAATAAGGCCACAGTAATCAAAACAGCGTGGTACTGGCATAAAAACAGACATGTAGATCAATGGAACATAATAGAGAAACCAGAAGTAAACCCACATCTCTACAGTCAATTAATATTTGACAGTGGAAGCAAGCAGATACAATGGGCTAAAGATAGTTTATTCAATAAATGGTGCTGGGAACATTGGACAGATACATGAAGAAAAATTAAACTAGACCACCTTCTTACACCATACACAGAATAAACTCAGAATGGATCAAAGACTTAAATGTTAGACCTGAAACCATAAAAATCGTAGAAGAAAACATAGGCAGCAAAATCTCAGACATTGCTCGTAGCAGTACTTTATCAGATACATTTCCCCAGTCAAGGGAAACAAAAAATAAATAAATAAACAAACGGCACTACATCAAGCTACAAAGTATTGTACAGCAAAGGAAAACATCAACAAAATAAAAAGACAACATGCAGAGTGGGGGATCATATTTGTGGATACATATGGTAAGGAGTTAATATCTAAAATTTATGAAGAACTTACAAAACTCATCACCACAAAAACAAACAACCTAATTAAAAAATACACTTAGGACCTGAACAGACACTCCTCCAAAGAGGACATGCAGATGGCCAATAGACATATGGAAAGATGATCAATGTCATTAATGATCAGAGAAATGCAAATTAGAACCACAATGAAATACCATCTCACACCTACTACTATGGCTATCATCAATAAATCAACAAACAAGTGCTGGTGAGGATGTGGAGAAAGGGGAACCCTTTTGCACTGTTGGTGGGAATGCAGACTGGTGCAGCCACTGTGGAAAGCAGTATGGAGATACTTCAAAAAAATTAAAAATGAATCTGCCTTTGGAACCAGTGACCCCACTCCTTAGGATATATCTGAAGGAACCCAAAATAGTAATGCTAAAGAACATAAGCACCCCCGTGTTCACTGCAGCATTATTTACACTCACCCAGATATGAAAGCAGCCCAAGTGTCCATCAGTAAATGGGTGGATAAACAACTATGGTACATTTACATAATGGAATACTACCCCGTCATAAAAAAGAACATTTTACCCTTTGCGACAGTTTGGATGGACATGGAGAATATCATGCTAAGTGAGATAAACCAGTCAGAGAAAAACAAATACCATTATGATTTTACTCACATGTGGAACCTAATGACATACAATGCAAACAAAATAGAGATAGCCTAATAGATAGAGAACAGGAAGACAGCTAAGCATGGGGGGAAACAGGAGGCAGTGGAGGGGTGGAGCAAAAAGGAAAGAGGGCTCATGGACATGGACAGCAGTGTGGTGATTGCTGGGGGGAGGAGTATAAGGGGACTAAATGGTAATGGAAAAAAATACGATAAAAAATTTAAAAAACTAAAAAATACTAAAAAATATCAATGTCAAATAGCTCTCCATACACGTTGTAGTACGGAGGGTGTGGCAAGTGCCAGGCATTTTTTTCAGAACCAAGATCTAAGCTAAAATCTCTAGTGGTTCTTGACTGTAATAGAGAAAGCTCCCACTTAGCAAGAGAGCTGTCCCTCCAAGTTGCCACTGAAAGAGAGACAGAAATTGTCTGGGGAATGAATGTTCCTAAATCATGTGCTTTGAATGGTGGTGGTATTATTACTGTGAATATGAGAGACAAAGCAAGTCAGTTTAAAACACTGCACTGGGAATGAAAGTCATGCGTAAAGGAAAACAATTTTTTTACTGGGTCCTCAGGGTACTAAGATTATTTTCTGAAGTTCATCAGCTGACGACTATAGTCTACAGAAGACAGAATCATTTATTCCATTTTCTATTAGGCAAGGGGTTAATAACATATTTAAATCTCATTCTGGAGATATTGGGGATATTGCCATAAGGTAAGATTCAAAATGAAGACCCACAGCCTCTTGATATTAAAAGCCTTGGGCAGAAAAACAGTGTCTCCAAACCATTAAAGGGAATCATTGCACTTAAGTTGCAAACCCTACCCTCCTTCTCCTGAGCCTAAATGATCTTCTACCTCTTACCCACTTTCTACCTCTATCATCAATATGCACGGACCTCTACCGTCTTAAAACAACAAAATGAAATGAAAACCTAACTTTCACTGTCTTCAGCAGTTTATTTTTCTCATTTTCTTCACAATGTCTCAGAATAACAATCTAAACTCTTATTTCTAGGGAAAATTAACAGCAGCTTTTTCTTCTTTTTGCTATTTATTGCACTTGCTCATTTATGCACTATATTACTTCTAAAATAAAAAGAAAATACATTTGAAAATAAATAAATAAACTCATTGTCTCCAGTTCCTTATCTCAGACTCTAACCTGGTAACAATTTGCATATGTGAGAATCTTTGGTGTGTATCTGCGGACTTGGCCAGGTACTGGAGACGTGAGGCTGCACAACCATCCTTTGTAACTGTTAAAGTGTCACACTGGGTCATAGCAATGTAATCCTAGGCTACTTCTGGGCAAAACACCTGGCTAACTCACATACATATCTATTTGTGTACTGACATACATTCACCAAGGGAGGAAGAGAGAAAAAGAGAGAGAGGGAGAGAAAAAGAGATGGAGAGAGAAATACTTTGATATTTCTTTGATGGTATTTGATAATACTTTGATGTTTGAGAGGGAAACATCAATCAGTTGCCTCCCATACACATCCCAAAGAGGGATTAAAACAGCAACCTAGGTATGTGGTCTGACTGGGAATCGAACCCACAACCTTATGGTGTGCAGGACGACAATCTAACTAACTGAACTACCTGGCTAGGGCAGAATCCAAATGTTTTCTAATTTAAAATCTTTAAACCCTGATTGTGTTCAATTCTCTGTACCATGTTTAAGGACTACCTAAGACCCAGAATGGAAAATGAGAGTTTGTTGAAGAATTCAGTCTTGTCCTAAGTGTATACACCCCAGGCTTACCTTACCTCTTCTAATTGGTCGATTTTTGGGTGTACTCAGAAAAGGAGAGGCTTGTCAATATTATATATAAGAAAGACACCATAGTTGTTATTGTTATATCCTTTCCAAAAATGAAAAACAAAACAAACCAGAAGCCTCCAATATATAAATAGGCTTCAAGGGGGACTGTGACACTCAAATTCTGATGATAGTAAAATTGCAAGGGCAGCTTTCTCTAATAATGCACGCTTAGAAACTGTTACAAGAACAGGCTCTATTTGTTTAACATAGCTCCTTCCTATCCCCCTTTAATTTATTCCTCAGAATTGTAACTAACACTCCTCAGAACTTCCCTCTGACTGAACCAGAAATTTTAACTTTCTTCATATCAGGTCATAGGCTGCTCTCATTCGTGTTCTTTTTGTCCCTTTATTTTCTGTGTCTCTCCTTTGAGACTAATTCACGAAAAGCCTTTTCCCTAATTACCTGTGCACTCAAAGTATATCTTGTCCAGTTAAACAAATCTAATACAATGTAAAATCTGACAGAAAGAGTAAAAGTTAAACTTCAAAGATTAACATACATTGGCATCTTCTTTCATCTTGCTATAAAAGCTGCAGCTTAAAGAAAATCAGTTTTCACTCTTTCGTAATAACTTTTATTACTGATTTAAAAAAAAAGAAATGTGTAGCTCTCAAAGCTGTGGAATAATTTTTTTAATCTTTAAATTTTGGCTTATACATACCTAGATTTATAAACTATATTAGAAAATAAGCCCATGTAATATTTCTGATAAATAGATGACTCATACAAATTAGAATAAAGAATTACTTTGATTTTAAACCACACATATGATGAAGTATGCTACTTTGGAGCAAGTCTCTCACAGTAAACAGCTGTAAAGTCTAGGCAGCATATAGAAATTAGGTTGTAAATGCACTGAAGGGAGACCAGAGGCAGTGAATCTGGAAGGGGGTAGGTATTTGGAGAAAAACAGTGGCAGCAAGTGGGTGCATTCCACATTTTTGTGGCTTCAGGACTGAGAGGCCAAGCCTTGTTTGGATTGAAGCCAGCTGGACCATGAGAGATTGCTAAAATTCTGACTGGCCTAAGGGACTGGACAGAATGTCAGACCACCAAATTTCTTGTAGAGGTAGGGAGATCACAGAAAGAAAAGAGCTAGAGAGGGAGTATTCAAAATTGGTATATAAACTCGTCCATAATTTCCAAGCAGGTTAGTTAAGCATATGTGTGGAGGTGATAACTCCACACAGCCCCACTAGAGATAGTCTAGAACTAAGATCTGAGTTGACACCCAATTGCCAGAGTTTATAGTTTAAATTCAATTCATTTAGTGCCCTCCTGCCTGTTTGCTAAAATAAAGTCAATACTCTTCCAAGAACTATAGCAGAGCCCAGAGCCTTCACAGCATGATATTTACATGGCATTTCTATGTAATTAAAAATATATTTTAACTGTAGCATCCCGATTTTTGTCAATTGACTAATCAATTTCAGTCCGTATCAATTTACTAACAGGTATCAATGAGGAATGCTCACAAGGTTTAACTCTAAGACAGATATGATTTAAACAGTGGAAGTTTCAGAGAGAAAGACAGGGGACATTATTTCGTGGGTGAGAAGAGTCCTTTACCATGAAAAATTCATTAAAAAACAACATAGAGTTAGCGTTATCCCATACATAGATTTGTCCATTTTTTTATTTTCTATAAAGCATGTGTAATAATCTTTGCAGTAAATATGTGTATCTCTTAAATTAATGAACTAGAATTCCCTGAGATTTTAATATTTCCCCAAATTTGACCTTTCATTAAATACTATTAATTGTTTTCCTTTTGATAATAACTTACATCATTCATCTGTGATAAAAATAATAATCCTAGAAGGAAAAATTGACAAGTAGAAAACTTTTTTAATGTTATGAAGGATTAGGTTTTTTTTTTATTTCTGCCTGACAGAAGCAATCTTATTAGCTTTAACTGATTCTAAATAATGATTCACAAAAATGACAAGTTCTTTGAAAGAAAAAAGAATAGTACATTCAATTAGAGCTATGTCCTTCGGTAAGAGCATTCCAGAGGTAAAAAAGATATTTTATCTTTTTGATGTTAAAATTTCAACACATTAAATGATTAAAATTTAAACAACATTTTAAATTACAGATAGAGTCATAATTACTATCAATTTTGCAAATAGAATGTAGAAGAAATAATTATTGGCAAGCCTATTATGGTATGTTTGGGGATACAAGGAAACTAAGGTAAAAAAATGATCAAGAAAAGAATCCAGCATATAAGATTTATGATGGAGATATGAGGAAGCTGAAATGGGAAAAACAAATTATTAGAAGACTTGGAAGGTAAACATAAGCACAAATCTACGAATTACTGAAAACAATATTTAATCTTACTAGAGCCAAAAGGAATAAATATATTTGATAAGTACTATATCTAATAATTCAATGATGCAAATTATCACTCTAGTTGAGAAAAAATAATGCAAAGAGACCTGAAAATGTCAGTTATTTAAATATCTGACAAATATACAAACATATTTCACTAAGACACCCAAAATTTAAACTCTTTTTTTAAATTCCTTAATTCCACATCTAATAAGTAATTAATGATTTCTCCTGTTGGTCAGGCCAGGTACTCTGTTAGGTTCTGAGGACACAAAGGTGAACAAACTGACATATCCCAGGCATTCATTCATGGGCTTCTAATGGGGAGAGAGGTATAGGGAAAGGCGGGCACATCATTTCAGTAGCGAAAGTATTATTACAATGGAAGGGAAGGAACGCCACTGGTAGGAAGCAAATCTCCTAACACAGGAACGTGAATCAGCCGGAGGGGTCAGAAAAGGCATTCTTGAGGAGGTGACAGTAGCTGAGACCTGGTGCATGGTAAGCAGTTAAACTAAGAATTTAAAGGTCTTCAATAGGTCCTCCCAGAAGTACAGCAATTGCCGCTACCATATAGAAACACTCCCTGTTACCCTGATAAAGTTACTCATTCCATTTAGGAGTATAACAGCTGGTCCATTTTCACCGCTTCACTTTTTATACTATATCATAATGATGTTCGGCACTTTTTTTTAACTCACTGAACTACGAGGTCTTCAAAGGCAGTGTCCACATGGACAAATAAAGGAACTTTATTTGAATATTTACAGAAACATATCATTGCATTTTAAAACTTTACAAGAGGATTGCTATGTAAATGTCTAATTACTATGTTATGTACCTGAAACTAATACAATATTGTGTGTCAACTGAAATTAGAAATAAATAAAATAAATAAAGTGTGAGGAACCTTGTATTAAAAGAGAGGTAAACGAGCAGTTAGGGCAATGGAGCATGCTTCTTTTGTGTAAGCATGACCTTCCTTGCTGCCTGGCTTATAATAGGTGACATACGTTTTAATTTTGCATGATCTATAAGGTACTTATGTCTAACTTACGAAGATTGATTTGCAAATCAGCAAATACACACATGCCATAATATACACACATCTGCACAAACATATACATGTACAAACAAACGCATGTACAGACATACATAGCCGGGCACCCTAATTCCTGTCATTTTTGACTAAGAACAAACTCAGATTTGCAAATGCATACTTCTAGTAAGTTTGAGTAAATGCTAAAATAATATGTAAGTCAACCACATCCAGAACATATTATTTCTTGACATAAATAACATTCATAACAGGACTGCAGAAGATAAGAAATCCTACAGTTAGAGAGTATTTTCTAGGATGTACCCTGTGTTATTTTTCTGCAACTTTAATTAAATAATTGAAGGAAATGCTCAAAGTGCTCAGAAATACTGGAATAACTAAACAACTGAAAAGTAATAATAATAATATAAGGAATGCAAGGTAAATATCCAACATTTAATATCATTTTAAGGTTTCATAAATTAAAATAAGAATTGTGAATATGAAATGTTCCTATACCCAGATACTCTTAAAAATATAAAAATTATTTTATAAAAATATAAAGCTCTTATTTTTGTACTATAAATTAAGGTCAGTATAATATTCTGAAAATATTTTAAACCATTAAAATAATTGAAGTGCCACATAGTTCTTGTTCTCTAGAAATTCATCATATGCCAAACTGCAGAATGTTAATGTAAAAAACAACATGCATCCATTTAGAATCCCATTGGCTATGCACTTAAAATCTTGTCTCTTTCTTGTTTCATTTTAGAGTAAATGATTGATCCAAAGTAACCTAGTTCAAGTGTATCTTATTTTAAATCTAACGGACCTCTTCACATGGGAGTGTCCCAGAATTCATGTCTTACTCTTCTATTTTATTTAAACTTATTCCCTTAATTTTTTCAACCAGTTTTTAAATTCCATATACATGATGGCTACTATAAAGTTAATAACTCTTCTCTGGATCTTTCTGATAGGTCTAGACTCATATATATTGAATAATTGCCTATTTAACATCATCTCTGCTTGAATGTTGACTGGATCCCTAAAGCTTACTCTATCGAGAGCCTTCCCACTTTCAACTGATGGCTCCCTTCTTCTTTTCTAAACAACAAAAACGTTGGATTTAAACTTCACCTTTTCCTTTTTCTTCCCTCATATTTAATGAGGGAGGAAATCCTGTGGGCTCTGGCTTCAAAATATATCTAGACACTGGCCATCTCTGACCACATTCACTGTTACTATCTGGTTTTGAGAGAGCTTCTTTGACTTCCTGAAATTGCCTCCTTACTATTCTCCCATTGCTACCCATCACAACATCAAATGTATAAAAACTGTTACCTGATAACAGTATTTCTGTCCTCATATCTCTGGCCTCATTCACAGTATCACAGTGCACGTTAAACGTTACACAGAAGGAAAAAAAAAGGTCCATAAAGAACTCCTAGGACATTTTTTAAAAGCAGTACATTTGTACATCCATGCTAAAATAAAAATAACAATAATTCTGACTTACCCTGTCGGCCTCCCTGACTCTACCTACTCTTTTTGTGTTCGTAAAGCAATTAAAATGCATTATAGATGGAGAGACAGTGAGCATAGTGGCAGTGCTGGCTTTCCTGGTCTGTTCAGAGAACAATGTCTTGAGAATCTGGGCAAAGAATTCCTGAGTTTTCATGGGTGTGGGGATACCTAGAGAATGAAGTATCGTCGCTCAAGTGGAGTTAATAATGTTGGTAATAAGGACCAGCTCCAGCAACAGAGTTTGGGTCTACGTGCATTTTAACCTGGAACAAATGATGATGGCAGGTTTTTAAAACAATGAATAGATCCAAATGTATGATGTCATTTGATATAATATGTATGCCTTCCATTTCAGCACCTTTAGTCCTCTGGGTTTTAGATATGGCCTAAAATAAGGCCCCAGCTTTCAGCCTTCTAAAATATTTGACTCTCCATAATCACTTCAGTAACATTGTTTTAATGCAGCCATAAAATAAAGCTCCCAAGGGTAGGTTGTAATAGAAAGCAGAGTATTACATCCTACTTAACTGAATACACAGTGAACTCTGAGAAACAACCTGTCAGGAAAACAGAGATGATTTATTGAGATACACCTAAGATAAGGGGACTATCAATAAAGCATTGTGCATCAGAATATTAGACTCCAGAAAAAGATATGCTTATCTTATTTAACAATTAACAAAACACTGAAAACTGAATAGCTCTCATCAGGTAGGTTCAGGAAAGAGAAAGATTACCAGGGCCAGGGGCCTTTGTGAATCCTCAATTAGCACATGTAGGTCCTGTTCATCAGAGGAGAGATAAAGATACTTAAGTCTGTTTCATTTAACTTTGTCTCCTATCATGGGTTTTTGCCCCCAACTGTTTAAGGAGCATTAAAGCCAGAGTTCAGAACTATCTCGCTCTGTTTCTAAAAAAAGAGATCTCTACCCATTATGACAACATAAGTTATAGTCAATTTAAGTTATTCTCTAAATCCAAAAGGATATTAATAAATCAATTTATTATTTGAACTAAATGGGAACTAGCTGGCATAGGTGGTTTCTTAACAGTCAGTTACTCAAATAGGTTCTTTGACAACATGTGAATGAATCAACCCTGTGCTGTGAGCTGAGTGCAGCCTGGTTAAAGCCATCTGACTATTCCTACTCAAAGGAAGAAGTGTAGACTCCCCAAGGTGAGAAGAGTTAAAAAGCCTCAAAACCAGGTTCAGAACTATCTACTGACTTCCTACCCTGCTTAGGCAATAATCCTTACCCATTTCTAGTTAGGAGGTCTTTTCATGGCATCAACTCTAGCCACACATGCCTTCCTGGCTTTCTTCACACAGGAAACATCCAAGCTCAGGCCCTCCCTGAACTTTGCGCCTGTTCTTCCCCCTACTTGGAGGCAGGCTCTTTGTTCAGATTCTTCTATATCTCTTCCTTGTTTCATTCATGCATTCACTCAAGTACTGATTTCTTGGAGGAGCTCTCTCTGATCCTCTCTCTAAAGTAACCTCTCATTCTACCAGGGGTATCTAAACTTTTGGCGTCTCTGGGCCACACTGGAAGAAGAAGAGTTGCCTTGGGCCACACATTAAATACACCATGACATGTAATCACACCCACAAAAACACCTCATAATGTTTTAAGTAAATTTATGATTTTTGTGTTGGGCCACATTCACAGCCATACTGGGCTGCACACAGTCCACGGGTCACAGTTTGGACACCCCCGTTTGTCACTTGATACTTCTATCGCTTTACCTAATTTTAATTTTAGTCAAGGTAACTGTCACTCCTTAATAATATATTCATATACAGTTGTCTGTCCTTGGCCTAGAATATATTATAAATCCAGGGCAAGGGTTCCTGTTGATGCTATATCCCAGGCGCTCAGAGCAGTGTTTATGCACAGTAGATATTTAATAGTATTTTTGAGTTAACTAATAGTTTAAGGATATGTTGAAAAAGTATGAGGGCATTTTTTTTTCTCATTTACTTCATCTCTTATATTTAGACTAACCTATTTTAAATTTCATATTCAATAATATGTGATTATTTTCTAAAATTTTCATTTGTTTATAAAATATTATTCTTTTGGAGAATAGACAAGTCTGCCAATTATTAGCCTAGGGCTATCTTGCTCTGGATATGCTTTCTTGTTAAGAAATTTGTTCCAATAAAAGATACTATAACTTCTCAAATTATTTTTAATAGCTTTTTAAAATTGAAATGTCAAAATGACAGAAAACTGCAGATTAAAAAATTAAACTACAAATGATCTTCGATGAAAATGGAGCATGGGTAGACAACAACCTGATGTGTAACAATTATTATTATAGCAAGTCTTTAAATTGCTCTTTTTAAGATACTACCTTATTATTACAATCAATAGTTACCTAAGTGCTTTTAGGTTCAGGATACACTACTAGCTATTGTGTGAATAACAAAAGAGCTTAAGGGCTTGCAATGAAAACTGTCAATATAAGACATATTAAGACATTACATATGTATAGAAATTTCAGATAATACATGATAATTAGAAAAAATATGCTAACATGGGGTCAAGGGAAAGAAATCTCTACAGACTGAGACAGTCAATGGATGTAGAATATGAAGCTGAATTGATGACTGTCTGTGATTTATAAAATAGATAAGAGTACACCAACATGGATTAAAACATCAGGAAGTTTGTACATGGCAGTTTTGACATCAGTAAGTATGCAGAGTGTTATAACAAAAGGGAGGGTTTCTGCAACATAAAAGGAAGAGATACATATATCTTTAAAAGAAAATTTTGCAAAAGTTAAGATTTCCTTCTTTTATACAGCCCTGTCCTATTCCATCCTATTCCAGCCACAGCTCTTTCATGTACTCATCTACTGATGGGCACCTGGGCAGCTTCCAGATCCTGGAGGTTATTATGCTAAGTAAAATAAAGAGAGTCAAAGAGAGACAAATACCATGTGATCTCACTTATATGTGGAATCTAATGAACAAAATGAACTGATGGACAAAATAGGAACAGACGCATGGATACATGAAACAGACTGACAGCTGTCAGAGTTGAGTGTGGGGGATACTGGAGGAAAGAAGGTGAAGGGATTAGCCAAAGAATGTACATGCATAATCCATAGACACAGATAACATTGTGGAGATGGCCAGAGGGAAGGGGAAGCAAAGGGGAGGAAAATAGGGACCTCTGTAAGTGTCACCATTAAAGAAAGTTTTTAAAAAATGCAAGTTTGGCCCCACTTCTAAAATGGTCAGTATAAAGTTAATCATCAGAAAACATTTTTCTAAAATATCCTTAAACTGAAAATATGAGTCATCTTAAATTTTTAAGGGCAAGAAAGAAATTCTTTTATACATTTTCTTTTACAAAATTACACTTATGTGAGTAGTGTTCTTAGCATTTGAATATGTCACCTCTGACAGAACCTTTCTTCATTAATAACACTTAAAACATTTAAAGAAAATGTTTGTGCCTTCCTTATCATGTACTTCATATATAATTTTCAGGCAAAATTAGCTTAATAAAATATGTAAAAACTTTATGAATTACTTTTTCTTAATCATAAAGTTAGAGAAAAAATTAGAATTTTAATGTAAGTATAAAATATGTTCTTTCTTTTTTTTTCCAACATCAATTATCCCCCTTCTACTTTTTTCTACCTCCACACCCCATTCTACTCCATTAAAAAAGCCTCATTAAATATAAAAAGATAAAAATATATATAGAATGTTCATTGTACAAATGGAATTAAATTAGAAGTAAATAACAGAAAGATAAACTAGAAAGTGTTCAAAATTTGGAAAGTCAATAATAAATTACTAAATAACCATGTTCAAAGAACTGTAAATAAAATTATTTTAAACTGCATGAAAAAGACAAAACACATCAAAATCTGTGAATGCAATTAAATCAGTACTAAGAGGGAAATTGATAGCATTGTATTATAAAAGAAAGTCTTAAATCAATAATCTCAAGTTCCAACTTCACAAAAAAATGGAAGACCAAAAATATTCAAAGAAAGCAACTGAAATGAGATAATTGAGTAGAAATTCCTGAAATAAAAAAAAAAAAAGGAGATTATCAATGAGACCAAAAGAATGCTGTTAGGTCAATAAATTGATGACTATCCACACTTATTGGGAATAAAAGTAGAGAAAACAATTAGCATTAACAGGAAAATGAGCAGTTACATTAATATAGTCTCAACATATTACAGAATAATAAAAAATACCATGAACAACAATTTTTTAACAATTGTTAAGCAACAATTTTGATAAAATAACTATATGATAGGTTCCTTGAAATTCTCAAATGACTAAAGCTCACTTAAGAATACATAATTTGAATAGACTTACATCTATTAAAGAAATTGAGCTTATAGTTAAAAATCTTCCTCAAAAGAAGACACCAGAAAAATGAATTTATTACTAAACTATTCAAATATTTAAGTAACAAAATTCTTTATGAACTTTTTCAGAAAATTCAGTTTATTTTCCCTATTTGTAGTTAAAGAGTTTTACAACTTCCTACCTATTTCTATAGACCAGCCTAAAACAGGAAATTCTATGAAATAAATTATGAAATATTAATGAATGTCATGAAAGGTCCTAATTTCTTTTCCTTTTTGTAAATACTAAAATTAGTATATCTAAAGTGACATTATCTAAAATATGTCTTATAAATGTGTTAATATATTAAAACTTAATTATTTTTTAAAACATTGATTCAGTAGGTTAGGATATATTCTAAAGCTGCACCTATATAGGTGAACTTAAAATGCACATTTAAGAATGGAGTATGGCAATATTTTTATAAAATTAATTAAATATAAAATTGTTTCATAGATGTACAAAAATAAGCCACTATGGTTGTAATTAAAGAGAGAAAGGTGCAAATTCTACTATTCATTAGTTTATTTAATTATTTAATTATTTATTTATTTTTTAGATTGTGGGAGAGCTGAAATCTGGTGTTTGTCTTATGGTTTCTCCAGATAGAAAATATTGTTCAAATGGGCTAAAACTATCACATTATTACACTGGATGAGGAATAGTGCCACTGATTTATAGAAATAACTTTTTGGGTGAATGCTATTTTCAGTAAGTCCAGACTAGAACTTGGTTCACTTTATCCAAGTGAGACATTAAGGCAGATAATTGACTAACCATAACCCTCCGTCTGTACCATAATTTTCTCAATTTTATAACCTGTATCAGGAATGCATTATTCATTTTATCTATCTCACCAGATGGCCTTAACTCTGCTTGTAGAACAATAAAATGCTTTCTTTTTCTGTCATCCTCTCTCCTCTTCTGCAGTATGCTTGCACCAGTAGGTAAACTGATTCTTTTAGCTTTTTCTAAAAATATATTTTATTGATTGTGCTATTACAGTTGTCCCATTTTTTTCTCTCCTTTATTCCCCTCCACCCTGTACCACCCCTCTCACCAGCATTCCCCCCCTTAGTTCATGTCCATGGGTCATATGCGTAAGTTCTTTGGCTTCTCTCTTTCCTAGACTATTCTTGACCTCCCCCTGTCTATTTTATGCCTACCATTTATGCTTCTTATTCCCTGTACCTTTTCCCCAATTCCCTCCCCTCCCCCTCCCCACTGATAACTCTCCTTGTGATCTCCATTTCTGTGATTCTGTTCCTGTTCTAGTTGTTTGGTTAGTTTCTTTTTGTTTTTATTTTTTTAGGTTCAGTTGTTGATAGTTGTGAGTTCAGTGTCATTTTACTGTTCATAGTTTTGATCATCTTCTTTTTCTTAGATAAGTCCCTTTAACATTTGATGTAATAAGGGCTTAGTGATGCTGAACTCAACTTTAACTTTACCTTACCTGGGAAGTACTTTATCTGCCCTTCCATTCTAAATGATAGCTTTGCTAGATAGAGTATTCTTGGATATAGGCCCTTGCCTTTCATGAATTTGAATACTTCCTTCCAGCCCCTTCTTGCCTGTAAGGTTTCTTTTAAGAAATCTGATGATAGTCTAATGGGAATTTCTTTATAGGTCACTGCCTCCTTTTCTCTTGCTGCTTTTCAGATTCTCTCTTTATCTTTCATCTTGGGTAATGTAATTATGATGTGCCTTGGTGCATGCTTCCTTGGGTCCAACTTCTTTGGGGCTCTCTGAGCTTCCTGGATTTCCTGGAAGTCCATTTCCTTTGCCAGATTGGGATAGTTCTTCTTCATTATTTTTTCAAATAAGTTTTCAATGTCTTGCTCTTCCTCTTCTCCTTCTGGCACTGCTATGATTTGGTTGTTGGAACGTTTAAAGTTGTCCCAGAGGTTTCTAAGCCTCTCCTCTATTTTTGAATTCTTGTTTCATCATTCTGTTCTGGTTGAATGTTTATTTCTTCCTAATCGTTGACTTGAGTCCTGGTTTCCTTCCCTTCACTGTTGGTTCCCTGTATATTTTTCTTTATTTCACTTTTTCCTCCATTTTGCAACCATACTCCACCAATTCTGTGAGCATCCATATTACCAGTGTTTTGAACTCTGGATCTGTTAGGTTGGCCATCTCTTCATTGCTTAGTTCTATTTTTGGAGCTTTGACCTGTTCTTTCCTTTGGGCCTTTTTTGTGTGTGTGTTTCAGTACACCTATTATGTTGTGATGGGTGGAGCCCTAAGTATTCACAAGGGAGGGGTAACCCACTTCGCTGTCTTGTGGCACTGTATATGTGGGAGGGATCATAGAGGGAACAATGCCCCTTGGTCAGCTCTTGCCCCGCTTTCAGTCACTTCACCTGCTACTCACAAGAAACTTGGGCCCTTCTGGTGCTGATTCCCAGGTGGTGGGTTAAGGTTCGTTCTAGAACCCTGTGGGTTTCTCCTGTGAGACTGGCAGTTTTTCCTGCTGCCGCAAACCCCACAGGGTTTTACCTGTACAAGTTCTGAGGCTTTTCTTTCCTGCATTGGAACCCTAGGTTGCAAGGTCTCTCTCACTCCCCAGTTGTTTCTCCCAGTTTATTGGCACACAAATGTGGGACCATTGGGTCTGCCAGCTGCTGCCTTGCCACGTGTCCTCTCTGTCTCAGATGCCTGTCTCTACCCCTCCTACCTGTATGAATGAATGTTTCTTCTTTACCTCCTTGGTTGTCAGATTTCCACACAGTTTGATTTTCTGGCAGTTCTGGTTAATTTTGGTTTTAAATTTGTTGTTGTCTTTCTTTTGGTTGTGAGAGGAGACAAAGTGTGTCTACCTACTCCTCCATCTTGGCTGGAAGTCCACTGGTTTATTTAATTAGTTATATTTTATTGTTTAAAATTAAATTTGATATATTAGTTGAGGTTAAATTTTGTCATAAATATTTGTCATCTCTGTAATACTTACAGCTTAAATTAATTTGAAAGAACATTAATTGCCTTAATTTGCACTATAAAAACACTGAAAGTTCAACTTTATTTCAGCATTATGCTAGTGTTTATACTTTCCTAGTTCATAAGTCATAAAGTGCTTATGCTCTTCCTAGATGTGTTTAATGTTGTTCCTTTTCTGAGCTACACTGATCAGTGTGTAGAGATAAGAACAGTTATCTCTGACAGGCAGAAGATTCTCCTTTACTTCTTTTTTAGGGTTTTATGTCTACGTTGACAGTAAAATATCTTTTATGTGAATATGGTAAAATGCAGGTGTTTAGAATTAGCCCAGCAGGAATTACTTTGTTTTCACAAAAATACTAATCTTTATTTCAAAGGATAAAAATTTCTTGCTTCAGCTGTTTTTAGCAATTTAAAGTTGACATCACTTTTTTTTCATTTAAATTATACTGGGTTTTTTTTGTTTGTTTGTTTTTTTTGACAAAATGGATACACTTATTTTTTGGATGGTTATTAACCCAAAGAAGTATGATTTTATTGGAAATGCAGTTTTTTCATTGTTTTTTTCTTTTATTTTTTAATTACATTTTACATGATTTTTTTTAATTAGTTTCAGGTGTACAGCACAGTGTTAGATGGAACACTTTGTAAAGTTTATGATTGTGCTATATGTTTTTAAGACGTAGATTTTATTTTGTACTTACTGCTATAGCTGTAAATACAGGTAGTCCTAGAGTCTAGGGCCTAGGTGATGGGGTTTTTAGCTCATTTTCAGCAAAGGGCAAGTCATTTCCTCTCCTAAGAGTAAATAATGCTACTTTCTAGAGGCATTGTTGCTCACCACAACTGCTGTTTATTTAGTAAGCAACTTGACCAGTTTTATCCATGCCTATGAAACAGTAGGAAAGGAAAATGGTCTTTTTCCTCTCTGGCCACCGCCCATCCTGTCAAATTGCACATTATAAACACAAAAACTAGAGGAGAAAGAGCTGTCATAAAAATTCATCCAAGAGTTTAATTAACTTGCCTTTCTAAAATATTTTTTTTTTACCTGTGTTGAATTTAGAGTTTGCCTTTAAAGGATTCTAAGAACTGGGATGGAAAGAGAAGGGGTAGGATGTGACAGAGCAGGTACCCTGCTTTAATATACAAGAAGAATTATGCCATGTGCTTTTCTAAAATAATAAACAGATAACATGTAAATATTTTCTAAACCGAGAAATAACACCCGAATTTAGTATTTATCCATATCAAAACATTTGCATTTTTATAATCACCACGGTGCCTAGTTAATCTTTGTACATCTTTATTCTCTTTGGAATGGATTTTCTTGTATGCTCTCAAGGCAAATTTCTATTAACTGTCTGAGACTCAGGTCAAACATTTTTTATTCCTGGAGGACTTCCTTGCTTTCTTGTTCTGGAAACAAAACTGATCAACTCTTCTATTATTCCACCACAATAGCTCCATAACGACGTTTGCCGATCTACTTCATTTGAGAGCCCCCAAAACTGCCCTGCCTTCATCCTTAACCAACTGCTGGTCAGGGAGTATTTTTTATTCA
The DNA here is from genome assembly GCA_004026545.1 of Mormoops blainvillei. NCBI lineage: Eukaryota > Metazoa > Chordata > Mammalia > Chiroptera > Mormoopidae > Mormoops > Mormoops blainvillei. Next base: position 22,656 of record PVJD01009453.1, read on the forward strand.
TCTTTACTTCACTGGGAACTAACAAGACAGCAGATGCTCCAACTTGTGAATGAATAAGAGAATGAATGAATTTAGTATCATGTTGAGATAAAAGTAATGGATATTAAGTCAGAATATCATAAACGCCATTAATATTAAGCCACGCATTAGACACCAGAGGGATTTTACTCATGCTTAATCAATAATAATAGTAGGATTTATTATATACTATCACAGTAATAAGTGCATTGTCACCTAACAAAGTTTTATAAATTATGTATTAATATTATTTTCATTTTAGATACACACATATTGATGATAAGAGGTTAAATAGCTGATCTTAAGCTACCTATGCAAAGGCAACAAGACAGAAAACAAACAAATGGGACTACATCAATCTAGAAAGCTGCTGCACAGCAAAGGAAACCAGCACCACGATGAAAAGGTAACTTGTACCAAATAGGAGACAATATTTGCAGATCATATTATCTGATAAGGGGTTCACATCTGAAATACTGAAACAACTCAGACAACTCGAGAAAAAACTCCAAACAATCCCATTTAAATATGGGAAGAGGATCTGAAGAGACATTTTTCTAAAGAAGACACATAATATGCTAACAGGTACATAATGTTAAACAGGAGCTTCATATCACTAATCATCAGGGAAATGCAACTCATAAACAAAATGAAATTTCACTTCATACCTATTAGAGTAGCCATTATCAAAAAAGAAAAAAGAAGAAGCGTTGGCAAGGATGTGGAGAAAAGGGAACACTTGTACAAGGGTGGTGGGAATGTTAATTGATGCAGCCACTATGGAAACCAGTACGGAGTTTCTGGAAAAATTTAAAAATTGTACTACCATATGATCTAGCAATTCCACTTATGGGTACTTACCCAAAGAAAGTGGAAACACACACTCAAAAAGATGCCCTCAGCCTTATGTTCATCTCAATATTATTTAAAACAGCCAAGATATGGAAACAAGGTAAATATCCATCAATGGATGAATGGATAAAGAAAATGTAAAATATATATACAGGACTATTATTTAGCCATAAAAAAATTAAATTTTACCATTTGCAACAACATGAATGGATTGTGACAGCATTATGCTAAGTGAAAAGATCAGACAGAGAAAGACAAATACCATATGATCTCCCTCATATATGGTTTCTAAAAAAGAAAAAAAAGGAAATGTACAGCATGGTGGCCATAGCGACTATAGTTAATAATACTGTACTGCATATTTGAAAGTTGTTGAGAGCAGATCTTAAAATTTTGTCACTCTGTATATAACAGATATTAGCTATAATTTTTGTGGTGTTCATTTTATAACAACACAAATATCAAATCATTAGGTTGTATACCCAACATTAATGTTATATGTCATATATACCTCAATAAAAATATTCATATATATGTTTATCCTTAACTATCTATCTACCTACCTACCTACCTACCTACCTACCTACCTCCCTCCCTCCCTCTAAATTGAGCCTAGGCAGCCTTACTAAGAAGTGATTACAGGAAAATGGCAAGCCAGAGTAAATAAAGCTGCCTCTTGAACAACGGTTTTAGATTTGTAATAAGTCTTGCATTGCACCACAATCTAAAATTAACAACCATTGGCAATTATAATATTTTCTTAAGTAAACTACAATAGATATGTCATAAAAAAATTAGAGATATTGAAAGTTCCAGTGTTGCATTTATAATAAATAAATCATGTTTCAGCACTTGTTATAAACCACCAGGTAATATAAAATAGGAGCACAGCCTGAAGTAGAATCTCTCAGTAGTTCTAAATTAATTAATTGAGTGACTTTAAGCTCATACTGAAGGAAATGTGCAATTAGATCTAAAGAAATTAGATGAGGTCATGTAAACTTAACCTCCCCAGAACTGGCTTCCTTGATTTTCGTCCTGGACCCTACTTTCACATCTAGACAAAAAGTAAACATGTACTTCAATAACGTGTCTTTTGGCAAAATAATAGTACATGCCATTTTTTATACTCTCAATGTTCCCTTTATGAAGAATGAAACAGCAACAACAAAATACTTTAGTAATTTAGTATTAGGAAGAAAAATTTCTGAGTGTGCACTTGTATATTTTCTTTTAACATAACCAAAGTGGTTGGTTTAGCATTTTAGAAAACTGAGAAGCTAATTAAATGCACTATTTCAATAACACCCCAGGCATTTTTGATATCTATTTTGATACATACTAAAAAATAAACTGATGAAAAAGTGTCTTTGATATTATGTTTAGCTTGGATAGACTGTCTCACATCTTTTCACAAAAGCACCTAGTTGGTATATATGTATTTTATGATATTTTTCTAAAAACTGTTCATTTAGATTGTATCTTTATATACTTAATGAATTCTAAAAATTCTATTGTATAAATTTCAGAACAACTTGTTCTGTGCTATCAAAAGAACCAAGTTCTAGATATAAAAGTAATTGGTATTTAACTGAAATTTTTTTAACCCTTCTGAGCCTCCAATTCCTCATCTGTTGAATTAGAGTAATAACGATACCTACTTCATAGGTAATTAGAATTAAAGATTATGTCAAGTATAAATATTAGTTACTTCCCCTAATTATCAGCCATGTCTTCGTAGAGTTTCTGAAAGTGTGGCAGCTGCTCAAGAAATGCCAAGAGAGCTTTCTCAGAGCTGATGTCACAGGCAGCGCACTCCATTGCTCAGTTTCCTCTAAGCTAAAAGTATATACTTATATTCTTCTCTCTCTCTTATACCCTGGTATAATGTTTATTTGTGGAGAAATGCCATGATGAAATCAACAGATCTAATTTTTAAAAACCCTCATTACACTTTCTTTCTTTTTTGATAATTCTTACAATACCTTTTGTTGTTATTGTTGGAAGATTGGATGGGTATGGTCAATATATAAAAAGGAATTGAAATAATAATAGAACCTTTCAGACGATCATCTCTGCCAGTTTTAATAACCATACCCCTCCTCATGCATATTCAGATTCTTGTGTCCAAGATACTGCATTTCTTCATCCTTGAAATGTCAGCCCAAGAAGTCTAAATATCTTTATCATTCCTGTTATCAGTCAGTGACTTTTTTCCTCATTAAAAAAAAAATCCTTACCTGAGGATATAGTTTATTGATTTTAGAGAGAATAGAAGGGGGAAAGAGAAAGAGACAAAGATGTGAGAAACATTGATCCATTGCCTCTCATACACTCCCTGACCAGGAATCGAACCCACAACCTAGGTATGTGTCCTGACAAGGGATCTAACCTGTAATCCTTTGCCTTACGAGACTGTGCTCCAACCAACTGAACCACCCAGTGAGAGCTCAGTCAGTGACTTTTTACATAAGAAACTAAAAACTACTTTCTTCTCCATTGTTTCCCTGTTCACTGTGGAAGATATCCAGTTCTCAACCCTGGCCTCCTAGAAGGGAAACAAAGGGCAGGGGGTCATTAAAAAACTTGCTACAATGACCTAAATCAGGAGGAGGATTGAAAATGAAATCCAAATTCTTGATAGCCACATCTTTTTAGATCTGACTGTGTTTTTCAGAAAAAGGTTTCTAGTTTGACTAAATTGAAGTAAAATGAGGCTTAAGGGAGTCACTGCTTATGATTTCTCCTAAATGTTTTAATATGCATCTGGCATAGTTGGAAACTTTTTAGAATTTTTTCCCTATGAGTGCTATTACTTAGTGAAGTGAAAATCTTGCCAATTTGATCTCCTCAGTGATTTATTTACCCCTGAGACACATGGTTGATGAGGCTGAATGCGGCAAAGCCTATATTCCACTTTAAAAAGATAGAGAATTTATATGATGAGGACATATACTTCTTTCTGAGTGTTTAAATCCCCTGCTTCTATGTGGGAAAGCTCATAAAAGACATGTAGAAACTGAGTGAATTGGGCCCAGTGGTGCTCTGTCACTGTGTCATGCATAATAATACAACATAATTTATCTTGGTTGTCCCTTACAACAGAAGCAATATATTTAAGAGACTCCTGGGTGTTCAGAAAGAAATGAGATTTATGTTTGTATGCATTTAAAAGTACTCTCAATTACAAGCTAATTTGAGGAAAACAAAATGAGAATATCTTTTAAAGGTGAATATCGTCAATTGTTCCTGAATAAACTCTAAAAACGAGTCATATATTTACTGTTTTAAAGCTGTATTATTGTGGGAAATCTCTGTTGAACTTAGCTACCTCCACAAGTTGAAAATATAAAAATTACTTATTAAGAACATACTTTGGGCAAAGCCTTTTCCAAAGGTACCTTTTAGAATTTAGAGATAATCCTGATACATTTACGACCATCGTGGGCCTTGAGAAAGAAGATATCCAGGAAGAAGTGCTCCTGGTGGCTAAGCGGGATCAAATTTCAGAGCAGAGCCTAGCAGCCATTTCTAAACAAGCACATCTCATGTAAATCACACTTCAGGTAGAAGCCTGCATTGAAGTGCCTATCCCCTGCATGGAACTGCCTACCTGCGCTGTGTTTCTGACATCAGAGCCAGCCCTTGAAAAGGGATTCCTAGAATTGATTTTCAACCATTAAGACTGAGCCTTTCTCCATAAAAATGAAGCTGTATAGCTATATCCCCATCGATAACTTCACCAATCAGAGCAGCTCCATTCTGACCAGTCAGGACAGTGCTTTTTGGACCAAACTGCAAGGGCTTGGAGTTCTCATGTGCATGAAGACAGACCACTCAGCAACCAGGGATGGGGACATCTGTCTATATAAGTTGGCTCCCTTGCAGCTCAGAGAGCACACTTTTCCTTTCCACTGAAGACTGTGTTTTCCTGGGTGGAGCTGAAACACTGAAGATTAAACTCGAAAGATGTCTCACCCAACCGAGCAGAGAAGAGCAGGTACAGCAAGGTAGAGTGAAATAGGAAGAGCTCTCCATCCAGAGAAAGGCCTGGCCCCAGGGCCACCTTGTCCCAGGGTTTCCTCACTGCCCTGCTGCTACATAATTGAGCTGCAACACTATTTAGCTGTTCCTCAGCTGTTCTATTTTCACATCCACATTATATCACAACTGAGCTATCTGCTTTGAATAAAGTTTCCTTCTTCACTGTACTCCAAACTGGGATGCATCTTGGCATTGAACTGGCACCAAAGATCACTGATTGACATTATCAAGGACTTCATACTACAGCAGGAGACATGAGACAAGAAGATAAACATAACACAAGACAGAAGGCGATAAGTATCTTATTCAAAATTTATATGTGAAAGGTGTTGAAGAGACAGGTCTTAAATGTGGTAAAGCCATTTTAATTTAAATTTTACCAGTTTTCTTAACCCAAGTCTGATTTGCTAATAGCCTTCCATAAATTTTGAGAGTTAGAGTAACAAAGGAACACAGTCATTGCTGTAAGTGCTTAGTAAGCCCCAGGCACATCAGCAGCCAGGCTTATGATTATTATGCTATTTGATTCTGGCAACAACACATTCAAGAAGTTATGCTGCATTTTTCAGATGAAGAAACAGATTCACAGCAATCAATCAGTTGGTCCATGGTTACTGAATGACAAAACAAAAAAAATGGAGCCAGAGTTCTTGAATCTGACATTTTTTCACTGGTTTGATCCCTTTCTGGGAATTCCTATGTTGGAAAAAATAAAACAATTTTATATCATTTCTTCAAATATTAGGTGTCAGTTTCTATAAAAAGAGCCAACATATAAAGTGAAGAAGCTGTCACAGTTAATTATAAAGAAATGTAAAATTTTATTGGATTCATAAAAACATTTAAGAAAACAGTAAGTACAAAAAGAAGCTATAACAGGGAGTCCAACCAATGTTAATATAACAAGAACAGTTGGTGTGACATCAGTGTAACCTGGAAGCCAAGGAGAGTGGGCTGGAATGCACATGCGTGAACAATGATGACTTCACCGTATTCCTCAGTGGGGGCGGTAGACGCCATTGAGTTAGCATGTGTACTGTGTGGTTATCGCATTCAAAATGAGCAAGTAGAGCAAGTAATATTCATCAAATTTTGCATTCAGCTTGAATATTCCTCTGCAGAAACTATTTAGATGATTCAGAAGGACTCAGCTACGGGCAACTTGTGATTGACAGCTTCATCATGACAACGTACCCACTCATACATCTCATCTTGTGCAGAATTTTTGGCATAACATCAAATCACCCAGTTGACTCAGCCCCCTACAGCCCAGATTTAGGGCCCTGTGATTTCTGGCTTTTCCCAAAACAAAAATCACCTTTGAAAGGGAAGAGATTTCAGACCATTGATAGATTCAGGAAAATATGACGGAGAAGCTGATGAAAACTGGGAGAACTGTGTAAGGTTTCAAGGTGCCTACTTGGAAGGGGACTGAGGCATCATTGTCCCACGTACAATGTTTCTTGTATCTTGTATCTTCTTCAGTAAATGTCTCTATTTTTCATAGTATATGGTTGGATACTTTTATGGACAGATCTCATATGTGGAAGACAAATTCTTACCTTTTTCTTATGTTTTTCATATGAAATATAATTTCCACCCCCCCATGGGGCCAAGAATTTTAGTTAATTTTTTTCAGGTATAACTAAATTCCTAGACTGACACAAGATAGGTATTTTCTTGAAAGAAATAACAAAATAGTAGCTTGTAAATGCAGGTGAGTAGTACTTGGGCCATGACATTCTTGTAAGTTGTAAAATAAAGCAATGTTCTAAGTATTTCTGAAAATTGTGTTCATATTTAAGTAAAGTAAAACAAACTTACATGCCTACTTAAAATGATTGCATTGGGGACAACACACACTTGAATTAATGGTACTTAATACATACAGAAAAAGAAAAAACAAGCAAGCAAAAGAACCTATACCTCCAAAAATCAAGTACTATAGATCCCATATTAAACCTTAACTAGAAAATAGATGTGTCAGAGTATGTCAAGAAAATGTGTGGAGTTGTCTAGTCAGAAATCTGTGTGTACGCGTTTTAATGAGACTCCTGAAAGAACTCATCCTCCAAGAAGAGATAGCCAGATGTGATGAGCATAATATACGTGCTCTTGCGCATCAAGGACAGACAAAGGAAAAGAATACTGAGGAGTGCAGTGGATATAATATCACTCCATCACGGAATTCCTTGTGGGTCCTAATAAGAAGAACCACTCAAATAGAGTTTTGAGTTAACATTTTCCTTTATCACAAAGAGCACATGCAATAAATAATTTTATGCAAAAAGAAAAAATGAAAGCAGAAAAGTCGGCATTTGGGCTGCCTGTCACCTATCAGACCCAATAAGCAGAGACACAGATCGAATCTTTACATGCACTTCATTCAGATGGCCAGCAGCGATCTGCAGCAGCGATCTGCAAAGATCGCTGGTTTATACCCTAACAGACTCTTACATTTCCTTTCAAGCCAGCCTTTTTATAACAGAGAACAAAGTTGGTGAGGGGATTGGAATTTAGGGAAAATTAGATTAAAAAACAAAACAAAACAAAAAAAATTGCAGCGTTCTCGCCCTGGGCGGTTGACTGTGCCCCAGGCAGTGGGCTGTGTTTCCTGGGAACACAGGGCTCGATACCACCTTGACTGCTTATGGTCTCTTCTGGAGCACAAAGGGCAATCGCAGCAGTCTTCTGGGGTCAGGGTGGGCCCTACCCGCGCTTCCTGAAACAACAGCTTTTCACGTGCATTAACTACTAGGTTTATCAAATATTACCTTAAAACGAAATTTTCCAACTTTTGAGTCTCCCATCAGAAAGAGAATCACAAATACCAGTTTGCTGGAAACATCACATAGAGAACATTAGTGCACTATTAAGAATCCTGATTAAGTACACAGTGCCTGATGAAATCAGTTGAACAGCCTTGAGGGTTGTAGCAAAACCCGGCAGAGGTGAAAGTAAATTCAATGGCGGAAGTTGTGAAGAAAAAAAAAATCACAAGATGGTTGACAAGACTTATACATGAACACACACAAGATAACCTTTAATATTCCCCACAGCACTCAGGCTGGAGAGTATCGATAAAGAAGATGTGAAAAGCCATGAAGTGTTGTAGAGGGAATCAAGGCTGATACCAAAGATGAAATGCTATTTGCGCTGACTAATGCTGTAGATGTTGAGATGCCATTTGCCCTGACTAATGCTGTAAATGCTTCTCTCCCACCTCTGTAAGCCCTTTCATGCCAAATCTATACCACGCCTCCCGAGACCCTCCCCACTTGGCCCAGCATAAAAGGAATGTGGGGCTATTGTTCTGGGCTCAGAATTTGGAGTCTGTCTCTTCTGGGCCCGTGCACGTAAATAAAGATTGTGCTCCTAACCCCTCGGTGCCTGGTCATTTCATTTTTCCGTAACAGTGTGACCTTATTTGTAACTACTGGACAATTAAGCATGGGGAAAACTAGCATAAATAATAGAAGGAAAAGAAATACATTCTATAAATATATTTTCTGCAAACACATTTTTATGTAACTTAAAATATAAAATGTTAAGTATTAGTGGGTAGCTTTTTCCTTTTGCGGTAGGAATTTTAGGATTATGATGATTCTTAGAATTTTAAAATTTTTTTGGAGAGCATTTTCAGAGGAAAGGTATAAAAAGTATGTCCCTTCTTGCTCTGATTTTCAGTGAACAGACTCTTTGGAAACAGAGATGTAGTAAAAAATACTGAATTAGTCCAGTCCCTGAGAAGAGATGGTCTCTTAATCTGTATATCTGCCAATGCATACATTTCAAACTTATGAAAATATCCTGAAAATTTCACACCCATCCTCTGCAGTTATTTGTGTACAAGACAGCCTAATCTTTCCCTCAGCTTGGAGAAACTTTAGACAAGCTTCTTCCTGACTATGAACCCTGACCACCCTTTTCTTAGACCATTTACTTTGGAAAGCATTTAATTGCAAATCTTTTCACTGTCCCTTTAGATGTAAATCTTTTAAAAGGCTTCTTGCAAGTTTTACAGCTTGGTCAAATGTTTTTCAAAGACCTGGGAGACATTCCTTTGAAATGTAATCATCAAGGAAGAGAGAACCCCTATCTCCCAGTTTCTATGGGAGGACAGAAGTCTAACTGGCAGAATGACTTGCTCCAAGTTGTAAAACTACCTCCAGTTATAAAAATAAGATAAAGTTTACTTTTCCTCTGAGCAAAGGCAATTATCAAAAAGAGATATCCTATGATTTCCCAGTGTGGCTTTTAAAAGCTCTCCAGCCCTGCACTTCAAGTAGGGTTGCCCTCAGACTGAGTTCTGACATCTTTATTCTATTATCACCTTGACTAAAGTCTTCCTTATTTGTTTATCTTTGTAGAGTTCATGTTTACCAGTTTTGTTTTGACATCTGCTAAAATATATTTTTATTTTCTCTACATTTAAATTAGCATTCTTAATAATTTGAAATACCTGGGATCAAATTCTACCCTCTGGGTTTTCTAAGTTTTGTTTCATTTGTCCAATATCTTAGATTTCAGTCATTTATAGCACTTTTTTAAAAATCCTAGTAGGTAAGCATAAGAAAGGAGAGAAGATGTGCAAATATTATGTTTTCCCATTTCCTAGAAAAAGATGTTTGTTATATAAGGAGGTGTAAAGAAAATGGCTAAAAGATATTTTTTAAAAAATCTATAAATTTAATTGCACATGCTATCTTTCCCTTCCAGCTTCCAAGTTAAATTAAGAACTGCCTAGTTTGCATACGCTCAAGGGAAACACATTAAAAATGAATACAAAAATCCAAAGATAAATTAAAATGATAACTTATCCCGAATTCTAAAAACACTATTTCCCAAGAAGTCTGGAAATAATTGAGAAATTCGTGACTTTATGTCAGTATATCCTAAATCTGTTCCACGAAACCCAAGTCCTTCAGAGTGCTATAGGAAAATACACATCTCTTGTCAAATAATTATGAAAAACAATGCATAATATATCACTGGCATGAAGACTGCATATTAGTTTATAAAATCTGAGCATTTTGCAGTAAACCATAAGAATGGGTTAAACCCAATAATTCCCAAATTTGTTATCCTAAGGAATTTTTCTAGCTGGATTATGATTCTCTTTCCTGAGCTCATTTAACACAGATACACACACACACACACGCACACATGCCACATCGGGTAAACTTGCATTCAGCTTTTAGACTTTTATTGTTGTTTTTAAAATTATATCTTGGTCATTATGACATTCAGGACAGGTACAAACATATGCCTGACATTCTTTCCACACTAAAGACTGGATTTCACACTGGGGGTCTGAAACATGCATGAGTACATCAAGATCCCTGTGGGAAGAACATTGACAACAAGTAGAATTCCTTTGATTTCAGTGTCATCTTCACAGAGGGTTTGATTTTTTTTTAAAAACAGAATTAAGCACTCCTTTAGTTTTAAAGACTTTCATTAGTTCCCCATTTCTCCCAAAGCAAAACACAATTACCATACAATGGTACTCAAAATCTGCCCATTCTCTAACCTGACCATCCACCTGAACATTTTTTTCAGTCACCCAATCTACTCATGCTTCTTGAAAATAAACTCCAATTTGTCTGTATTTATTTTCCTTCTTGACTGTTACAAACATTGCTACTTCTGTCTTCATCCTCCTTCCAATTTCCCCTCCTGGAACATTCTATTAAGGCCCAGTGCAAACATAATGAGGTGAAAGGGTGTTAGTCATCCATCCCGACTGGCTTCTAATGGAAGAAAGCCTCCTCCACAGAGACTGGGAAGCTAAAAACTACATTTTCTAGCCTCTTCTGCAGCCTGGCTTGTGGCTAGAAGGAATTTGCAATCTCTCCATCAGATGTACTCCAAATTTCAAAGTCAGAAAGAAGACACAGATTTTCTTTCCTTTGTTTTCACAAATGAGATCTGGGTGGAATTACTTTTCCTGGGATAGTATTAGAAGCAGTGGTAATGCATAGTTATTGGCTTCAAGGCTGTCACAGGTACGGGGCATCTGGTCCACTGGTATGGGTGATGGCAGGCATGTAACTGTTCTGCTGTGGGCTGCCATCATAGTTAATTCCTGTCTGCTTCTTGGTTGCAGAGCGGTGACTTGGTTCTAGTTCCAGTAGCTATTGCTAAAGATTTCCAGTCAGGCAGGTTCCTGAGGATAGACACAGCTGCAGTTCCTCAGCGTCTCAGGTCTGGGCTGTGGCTTTGGGGGCCGTTCCTTAAAGCCCAACATTTTTCTTCAGCTATCCTGTTTAGAATGAGACTTAAGTATACAGTATCAAGGTTATTTCTGTTTAAACTGGCTGGACCGAAACTGAATCCTGACCTTTCAAAATGTCACAGCCTCTGTGAATTCTCTCCAGTTTCCTGGGCTTTCAGCTGTTTTCTTACTGAAACTTGTATACATTAACAGTATTTATTAAAAGGTATTTTTAGACCCATTCCCTACAGTGAAATCATACTGCCTTTTATGACTGCCACCTCTTCTTCCATGCATTCCAAAAAGCCAAAAATTCTCTTGTGTCCTGTCGTTTAGCTGAGAGGCCTGTCATCTTTTCAAACTCAATTGGTTATCTTTGTGACTCAGTTGCTTAATGGGTTTCAAGAAACTAAACATTTAAATTATCTTTCTATTTTTCTTGTTGTTAAGGTAGGAGCCACCCTCTCGTGAATTTCTGCTTTCTAACTAGAATCATGAACTACCTTTCCTTTTATGATTAGAAAGTTATTTCCCAACAATGGTCAGATAAGTATTTCCAATATGCTATTTATATTTATTTTGTACATTTTTATAAACGATGTAAACTTTTTTTATGCTCTTATGAAATGTGAAATGCATCTTTCCCATTCTCCACTTTGGAACATAAGATTTGGGACAGTTAATTGTTATTAATTTATATTATAATACTTAAACCTCCATTCCTCCAGTTTGCATAGGAAGGGTAAAAAAGCTGACTCTGTGTCATTCTCCCTCTCTCCCTCTGTATCTCTGACTGGTCAGTCATAGAAGACAGGAAAATGAACATGGTTTACTCCCCTCCTAATCACTTTCCAGACTTTTCATGAAATATAGGCTTTTAAATTCAGATTTTATCACTACTGATTATTAATTTCTATCAATATGCATTGTTTTCACTGTTACATATTTATTACATTTCATTCTGCTAATAACAACATCTATAATAATTATCATGTAGAAGAATAGATACCATAAAACCAAAACTCAGAAAATCAACATGGTAGTCCCACTTATTTGCGGGAGATACATTCCAAGACCCTCAGTGGATGCCTGAAACTGTAGATGGTACCAAACCGTATATACAAGTATACAGTGTACTTAAGCAGTACTTGGACGGGCCATTCTAATTAATATAAAAATAAATCAGGCTTTCACACTACACAATGATTATTTCTGAAACTGATACCAAGATTATGCCATCACCATATTCATAGAGTTTCTTGTTAGAAGTCCCAAAGCAATTTATGTTTAATCTCATTTAATTTTCTATGACTGTCAGCATGAGAAAGAAAACAAAAATTACTTTAAAATACAGACTTGTATACAAACAAAGTCATGTAGGTAACAGAACTGCAACTATTTCTAGTTCAGTGAGTTCTTCATTTCCCTAGCTCACAAAAGTAATACCTATTTTCTGTCTCTTCTCAAATATATTTAAGTAGGAAAAAAGTAACCATTTTGGAGTTCTAGATCAGAATAATAGAATAGAATTGATTTCAATGAACTATATCAATCATCATTAAATGGTTTAAAAATCTTCCATGGGGCAAGAACAACTAACAATGTTCTGAATTGGACTAACTATATTTTACTTTAAAGAAAGAGGAGGCATTTCATATTTTTTAAAATCAGTGGAGGTTAGGATTAAAACTTTATGGTTCTGACACCAAACAACAGTGGACTAGGGTTTCAACATTATGTTTATTGTCCATGTAATTCTGTAAACTATAATTGATCTCTGGTACTTCTGCTTTCCCACAAAAGGGTTAATTACAGTGGCATGGAGTAGCTAGAAATATTTAAATAATTAATGGACAAAAAGCACTTAGCACAGTTTCTGTTTAAAGCTGCACTCAACAAATGCAAACTGGAAATTGGATGGTTACTGAGACTTACTTATATTTTTATACAGTAAAAGTACCCTTATGGATGTATTCATTATGCATTATTTGAAGAGCTGATATTCAAAGTATATACAGAATAGTACAGCATATTATGTATAGACATGTATCAGAACACCTGACCAATCAAAATAATTCATTATACTCTAATATGGGTACCCAGTTATTAAATATCAGTGATGTATGAGATGCAAAATTTTTAAATTATATGCTGAGAAGGAACTTTATGTATATTTCATTTTAGAGTTAGTCTCATGTGCTCTGTTGTTTTCAATCCTATAAATTAAGAAGTATATGTAAATAAACAATAGTTCTTTTGATTTCCTGAGTCAACAAAATACACAATCAGATTTTAAAGAAATCACCATATTATATAAAACAAGAGAAATAAGCCAAATCAGAAGTGATTAACTTGATAAGATAAGCTATTTAATGTTATTTCTGTAATACAATAGTAAAAACTACAAGAAAGAATAACAATTTTATAGAGAAAATTAAAATTTAAATTACCTAGTATAAGAAAAAATAATGTAATTTTATATATTGAGGGCATACCCACAATAATTATAAATAAATTTCTATATACAACTTAGGACTTCAAACTGACTTTTAAAAATATTCTAATAGAAGAATTTCAAGTTGCTCCATCAGTGCTCCAAAAAAAAAAAAATAAGCAGGTATAATTTCCATGGATTGCATACCTTAAGATGCCCAATTGGCCATACTGTCTGTAGTGAATCCTCTGAAGAAATGTTGAATAAAAATTATCTTGTCCCTTGAATGTTCTTATAAAAGTGAATACATTAGAATGCCATGCAAATAGAATTTAATGAATGTTTATTTTGAATGATTTAGGTAAGCTATAGGCAGTTGCTTGTGGGTCCCTAGAGCTTTCTTTAAATAAATATTTTAAATAGCATGGTCTGTGTTAAACAAGATAACGGGACTAATTGTTTGTTTGAGACTTTTTTTTTTAAAATCATGAAATCTATGTAAGCAATGACTTTTTAGGAAGGCAAAAAAGTCTTCAAAATTATTATCCTTATTTCATTTGTATTTAAATGCACTTTCCAAAACAACAAATATAGCTCATGTATAATAAAGAGTGAATAAGAATTCGATAAGTAGATCATTTTGAAATATAATTTTTTACTTTAGCAAATATGGCACCTTTTAAAATATGCACCCTTCATAACTTATGCAGATTAATTCTGAATTTCAACCTAATTCAGTTATAAAAGTAAGTACAGTCATTACAAATTAATACCTAAACCTTCAAATTCAAATTCTAGATCCTGAAGAAGAGTCATGCTGAACAGGGCTAGGAATGCAACTGTGATGTAGGCTGAAAAATTATTAGAGATGAGAAGAACAATATTGATATGAACATATGAAAGAAGGGATTATCAAAAATCATAACTGATAGTGCAATATTTTAGCTAGATATTTTAACAAAGAACTTATTGTCAAAGATAATTATTTTCCTATTTATAATGTAGATCAATAAAATTGATTGGCAGAAAGCAAACAAGTTGATCAATGCCAATAAATATAGAATATTAAACTGAGGCAGAATAATGAACTACCTGTATTTACCCACATTATTTGCATACCTATCAGTAATAAGAGGGGGAAACACACATCAAAGTGTTGAGTTTTAGAGAACTGACATGACATTTCTTTAAGTTTAAACCCCTTCATTTAAAAAAAACAAACAAACAATTTTATTGACTGCTATTACAGTTGTCCTGACTTTTTCCACTGCCTTCCCCACCCGGTCCCCACCCACTCCCTGAGGCAATCTCACTATTGTTCATGAGTGTAAGTTTTTTGCTACTCCATTTCCTATACTGTATTTTACATCCCCATGGCTATTTGGTAACTAGTTATTTGTACCTCTTAATTTCCTCACCTCTTCACACATTCCCCAACACTCCCCTTACATCTGGCAACCATCAAAACACTCTCTGTATCCATGATTCTGCCTTTGTTCTTATTTGCTTAGTTTATTAGAGTCCATTGTTGATAGATTTTTTCTTTTTGCCATTTTATTGTTCATAGTTTTGATGTTCTTTTTCTTAAATAAATCCCTTTAACATTTCATGTAATCATGGTTTGATGATCGATGATGAACTTCTGTAGTTTTTTTCTTATCTTGGAAGCTCTTTATCTACCCTTCAATTCTAAATGATAGTTTTGCTGGGTAGGTCCTTGCTTTTCATGACTTTGAATATTTCTTGCCAATTCCTTCTAGCCTGCAAAGTTTCTTGAGAAATCAGCTGACAGTCTTATGGGAACTCCCCTGTAGGTAACTAACTTCTTTTCTCTTGCTGCTTTTAAGATTCTCTCTTTATCTTTAATCCTTGGTATTATAATTAAGATGTGTTTTGGAGTAGTTCTCTTTGCATCCATCTTGTTTGGGATTCTCTGTGCTTCCTGGACTTGCATGTCTATTTCCTTCACCAAATTAGGGAAATTTTCATTCATTATTTTTTCAAATAGATTTCCAATTTCCTGTTTTTTCTCTTCTCTTTCTAGCACCCTTATGATATGAATGTTGGACCTCTTAAAGTTGTCACAGAGGCTGTTTATACTATCCTCATTTTTTTGGATTCTTTTTTCTTCTTGTTCTGTGTGGTTGTTTTTTGCATCCTTATGTTCCAAATTATTGATATGATTCTCAGCTTCATCTGCTCTATTGTTGTTTCCATGTAAATTGTTCTTTATTTAAATTAGTGTATCTTTCATTTCTGACTGGATTTTTTTATGTTGTTGAGGTCCTCACAAGGCAAGCAGAGGACATTGTCCCTTTTCTAAACCCTCCCCACACAGAGCTGGAAAGTTGTTGCCATATCTGAGACTCCATCAACCTGGTCAACACTGTTTGTTACAACTGGAAGATCCCCAGAGACTGCCCCGCCTAACTTACAGACCCACTCAAGCTGCTTTCCCATATGAATGACTGGACTTGGCTCATGCTTCACAACTTCCTAAATCCTATCAAACAAGCAACAGCTGGCCTCAGTGAGTCCCAGGCCCAGCGCTAGCAGCAGCCAGCCTAGATTCACAGTTTAGCTTCACCTGGGAATCTCCAATCCCAGCACAGCTGGTAGCCTTCTCGGATTACTTTATCACTTAGGCAGGGTGCCCCAGGCAAAACACAGGTGGGGGCTGCCCTTGGCCTGCACCACCCAGGAATCCCCAGGGCCAGCACACCCAGAGGACAGCTACAGACCATGTTGGAGCACCACCACCCTGCCCCTACATAGCTGATCCTCCATGGAGGGTGAAGGTTGGTGGTACTTGGTCACAGTTAATCCTTGAAGCTGACTCACCTGGGAAAATCTCTCCCATTGATCTACCATCATCAACCAAGGCTCAACTACAAGAGGAGGGTGTACTTAGCCCACACAAAGGGTGCACCTGGGGTACCCAGCTTGATAGGAGAGACTCCTTGATAGGAGGACCCTATAGGACACCTACCACATTAGGTGGCAAGAAAGAGTCATAGCAGCTCTACCTAATACATAGAAACAAACCAGGGAGGCTGTCAAAATGAGAAGGCAAAGAAATATGGTCCAAATGAAAGAACGGATCAACTCTAGAAAAAGAGCTAAACAAAATGGAGATAAGTGATCTAGCAGTTGAAGAGTTCAAAACACTGGTTACAAGGATGCTTAAGGAACTTAAATCCCTTCTTTTTCATGTAAATTATTTCATTATTACATTTCCACATTATCTACACACTCTTTTTCTAAACCTCTTATTCTTTCCATGCCTTTGAGGGCGAAGTTGCTGTGCCCAGGGCCATGACATCAGGTTGTTGTAGCAGTTTCATCGAATCCACTAACTGGTGGCTTGGGCTGCCTTGAGCTGGCTTTCTGAAAATGTAACGGGTAGGTTTGTTTTCCTTCCTTTCTACTAAGTTCTGTACAAATTTTCCCGTATCTCTTGGTTTTAATAGTTATATAGTTTGGCAATAAGAAAAAATGATCTGGCTACAACTACAAATTTATCCTTTTAAAATTTACCTAGCCATGACTGGTGTGGCTCAGTTGTTTGAGCATTGTCCCACAAAGTAAATGGTCACCGGTTTGGTTCCCAGTTAGGGCACATGCCTGGGTTGCAGGTTTGAACCCCAGCTGAGGTGCATACAAGAGGTAACTGATCCATGTTTCTCTCTCAGATTCATGTTTCTCTCCCTCCCCTTCTACCTCCCTTCCTCTCTCTCTAAAAATAAATAAAATCTTTAAAAATAAAAATAAAAATCACTTAAATTTAAATGCAGTTCTTAAACAATGGCATTGCTCATCTCGTTGAATAAAATTTAAATAATATAAACTATGCAGCACAATTCTGTGAAAATGTTGCCTTAACCTCATAATAATGGCAAGTTTTTATTAATTCCAAAATGTTTCCTCTTTTCCACTTACCTAAAATCAAGGATGTATTATTCGAATCAACAGCTGTCCTATTTGTTTGTGTTCTGTCTTTTAAGTGTACAAATAATAAATGAACTGATTATCAGTATAAAAAAAAATTTTAAATAGAATGAATATTAAAGTCCAGCTGGACAACTCTATTATCAAATGCATCTCTCTAAACACTGTTTAGTGCTCTTCCTTCAGTCCTTTTAATTACACAGTTTTAGAATATCCATTATATCTGTGTAAAAGAATATACAATATAATTCTACCACAAAAGCTCATGCACATAATAATTGCTCAGTGAATATTAGTTGATATTATACTATTATTACCATTGTTATTACCATTAGCAGTTATAGTAATAATAGTATTTATGAAATTATAAGTCCTTAAACATACTTGGAGGAGGACAATCCAAGAAGGTCAAACAAAGAAGGCTACAGGAAGAAAATTACTGCACTTGTTTTTAAAATATTCATATAGAATTAGAAACATAAAGAAAAGTCTAATAAGAACCTTGTGTGACATTGTAAGGCAAGAGAAGAAAACTCAAGCATCAGATATTGAGAACTGAAGATAAAATGTGTTTACCTACCATGTTCCAGATTTTGCTCTCAGCTCTGAATATAAAAACATGAGTTTTGGGATCAGGAAACACCTAAAGAACATACATGAGCACGTCAGATGACTTTGGGGAGGAGAGAAAACACACAGAGTGGGCAAAGGTGAGAGCAAAAGGAAGCAGAGCCGCTCAAAACCCTGGAAGTGATTTAGTGGGCTGGAGTACTGAAAATGAGAGGGAGAATGGGAACAGAGGACCAAAGGGGTGGGCCTATGATAGCATACATTGTGAGCCATTCCCAGGAAGTTCATCCTAAAGTTGCAGAAGTGCCATGGAATGAAGCACTTCAAGCCATGGAGTGACAAAGTCATATTTTATTTCATTTTGTTTTTTGGGGGAGAGTGATGTGTCTGCAGACCATAGCTGAGAGACAAGGAACACATTTTAATATTTCAGACTGTATTAGCATGATGGTTATAAAAATTGGGGGCTAAAAAACAAGGAGACTGAGGATATTTAGGGGGAAAATGACAAGGTAGAGAATTTAACTGAATATGGGATAATTGAAACAAGCAGTTATGAGAGATTGTCTGACATTCTGATTTGGGTCACTAGTTGAATGGTGGTGGCATTTACTACAATAACAAAGGCTAAAGTAAGAGCAGTTTTAGGAAGAGAGAGGAGTATTTGAAATACTCAAATTGATGTTCCTTGTGAATATTCAAATGAAAATTTCACCTCACAATAGGACACACACACACATACACACATAGGGGTGAATAAATATGGGTTTACAGTTGTTCATATGGAAAAAGACATGTAGGTTATGATTATTACAATAGGTTTATTTACTCAAAAGAAAATCACAATGACACAGTAAACCTACACTTGCCCACCCCTATATATGTAACTCAAAAGATGTAGCTATTAGAATTTATCAGCATAGAGATTATATTGGATACTAGATAGTTGAGAAAACCTCTCTGAAGTTGAAAACTTCCAGAAGGCAGGAGACGGAAGAGTCCCTAGGACTGATCCCTGAGGGTGACAGCTTTCAAGGACTGTAAAACAGAACTTGGAGCATGCCTATTCAGATCCTTTGCCCATTTCTTCCCCACTTTTCTTTTTTTTAGTTAAGACTCTATTTTAGAGCAGTTTAAACATTCACAGCAAAACTGAGGGGAAGGTACAGAGATTTCCCATACATCTGCCCTCCCCACATATGTATGGCCTCCCTGATTATCAGTCTCCCACCAGAGTGGTATGTTTGTTACAACTGATGAACTTACACTGACACATCATTTTCCCCCAAAGTACATATAGTTTACATGATGATTCACTATTGATGTTATACATTCTATAGGCTTGGACAAATGCATAATGAAATTTATCCTTAATTATAGGATCATACATATTGTTTTCACTGCCCTAAAAATTCTCTACTCCTTGCCCATTCATCCTTCCCCAACATCTTCAACCCCTGGACCACTAATCTTTTTATTGTCTCCATAATTTTGCCTTTCCCATAATGTTATATGGTTGGTATCATACAGAATGAGTTTTTCCAGGTTGTTTTTTTTTTTTTTTACTTAATAATATCTATTTAAGGTATCTCCTGTCTTATCATAGCTTGATAGCTCATTTCTATTTAGTGTTGAATAATATTCCATTGTGTAGTGCATTGTGTGCAGTTTATATACCCATTCACATACCGAAGTACTTCTTGTTGGCTTTCAAGTCCTCACAATTATGAATAAAGTTGCTAGTAACATTTGAATGTAGGTTTTAGTGCAGACGTAAGTTTTCAACTCCTTTGGGTCTATCCCATGGATATAGGCTAAGAGTATACTAGCTTGCTAAGAAACCACCAAACTGTCTTTCAAAGTGGCTATACCATTCCTCATTCCCATCAAAAATGAGTAAGTGCTTCTATTTCTCCATGCCCCCAAAGGCATTTGGTGCTGTCGGTGTTACAGATTTTGGCAATTCTAACAAGACTGTAGCGGTATCTTATTGTTTTATTTTTCATTTCCCTGATAACATAATTCCTATATGTCTATTTGCCATGTGCATATCTTTTTTGGTGAGGTGTCTGTTAAGCTCTTTGGCTTATTTTTTAATTGGGTTGTTTATTTTCTTATTGTTGAGTTTTAAGAGTTCTTTGTATATTTTTGATACTAGTCCTTTATCAGGTGTGTCTTTTGCAAATATAGTAAAAGCATCAAGACTAGTGGATATAGGGGCTTCTCCATGGAGCTGTGAATAGCTTTATTCACTTAAAAGAGTGGCAAGTGGAACGGAGAATCATCATTGTTAACAGTGGAATGGGATGAAGAAAAATGCGTATGTACAGGAGAATGGGGGTGGGGAAGGTACGTGCGATGAATGCCAAACTGAGGGCTTAAGATTTTACTCAGCAAGCAAAGGAGAGCAAACCAGGTATTCAAGCAGGACTCAATTAGAGCAGAATCCACTATTTTATTTGTAAGTGCAATTAGCTCTTGATTACACTGTGCTTTGTTAATATAATTAAGCTTTAAACCTGGGTCGTCCAGCACTGCCAGAGAAAATTACACAAATGTTGGAATTAGTGCCACAGAACTTTGTATCCCTCTCCTTCGGTCGTGTTATCAGGGGTATCGTCGGAACTGCTTGTAAATTCTCTATATATCCCCAGCCAACAATTTTTTGTGTGTGTTTTCTTTTCCCACAAAGGCTATATGAAACCTTCATCATTAAGCTGCAGTTCTTTAGAAATAATACAGTTCCATTTTTGCTTTACAAAGACCTGAATTCAAGTAAAATAACAATATATTTTAAAATAATACATCTATGCCACATCAATGGGACCTGAACGAACTAGTAATCATAGCAATTTTAACGATTACCTCAAATATATACTTTTTGATGGAAAAAAATCAATCCTAATTAATATGTAATATGTGAGCAGAGCTGTTGCTTGGCTGTTTTCTCTATTTTTTTCTATGTAAGAATTGTCTCTATCCCTCAACCATCATAAAAAGGAATTTCAAAAAAACTAGAACAACATAATCACTCTCGTCACTTAGTTCTAGCACCACCGGTAGAAGCAGTGAACAGTCACCAACTGAGATAATTATGCAACCTTGACAATGAATGAATGATTTTCTATATACTGTAGAGTGGGTGACAATTATAGCATTTTATTTAAGATTATACAGTTGGTTAAGCACTTTAAAAGCTGTAATATATTCTCCAAAATACCAATATTACAATTATCCTGAAACGTTTCCAACCTAGTAAGTTCATTTTTCATTTCTCAGAATGAAGAGGCAGAGGCAGCGGCAGGTGACATTTGAACTACAGGTTTGCAGTTTCGTCCCTGGACACTAAGCCATAAGTCATTACAAAGCAATGCCTAAAGAAATATTCTAGATTTGTGGAAGACATGGACTGTAGACTTTAAATACTAAAATACAGCAAGCTATAAAAGTGGTGAAGGAAGCTAAAATTCTAATGAATTCTTGGAAATGTAATTCACTTTTCTTCAGCATCAGCCTCAGTCAGTCATTGTGGCTGGTGTCTTGTATGATATGATATGATGAAGCCAGTTCGCACCAGAATATCCTGTGACCCTGCCGACCTGCAATGGAGTTTATCCTGTCCGCAAGAGGACTGCTTATTCTACCTAAAGCATTTTACCTCTAGAAGTCATCACTTAAAATATACTACTTGAAAATAGTAACTCAAACTGGTAAGCATCTACTGGTTCATATATTTCAAGGCCTACCGTACAATTTAGCAATGCCTGGATAACATGACAAGTAGAAAGGGAAATGATTTATCAGAACCTGCTGTCTATAAAGTGCTTGATATTCTCACCGGAAATCTTCACATTGGTATTATTAACAGCAGGGGAAGGAGCCTCCTAAGTAGCACAGCTTCTATCCTCCAAGACCCTGCAGGAGCACTTTTTTTTTAATGGATTTTTAAAATTAATTAATTAATTAATTAATTTAGAGACAGGGGAAGGGAGGGAGAAACAGAGGGAGACAAACATCGATGTGAGAGAAACATCCACTGGTTGCCTCTCGCAAGCGTCCCTTCCAGGGACCGGCCCACCACCTGGGCTTGTGCCCTGACCAGGATCAAACCAGTGACCTTTTGCTTTGCTGGGTGATGCTCAGCCAACTAAGCCTCACTGTCAGGACCAGAGCACTCTTACATAATCAGCACAAATGTGATTATCCCTCTTTTCTCAGTATAAAATACCCTTTTGTTTTTTTGTGTTCCAGCTCTAAGAACTGAGGGACAAGACAGATAACAAGGACATATTCATGAACTCTGCCTGTGAAAATGAAAGAACAAGAAGAGACTGCTGGGGCAAAAATGTCCATCCCTAAGACCTCTATTATTGATCCTTCCAGCTGGGGAAGAAGAAGGAGAATGTATATGCCAGAATGAATCCTAGCCCCTGCCCAGTAAGCACCTTGAATTCTAAGGAATAAAGCTTAGTGATACCTGCATTTCAAACAGTTCTAATTTATTAGGTAATATGTTGAAAAAAAATGATGGAGTTGCAAAGTCAAATTATTTCATATTGATTAAGTATAATACTGATTTATTACATCCCCAAAATAAGCAATTGTCAAAATATGAAACATAGGAATTGCAAAATATTAACCACTCAAAAAAAAAGGAAACAGCGATGTATACTAGATTGATTGTTTCATTTCCAAGGAAATATTTTATATTTTCCAGAGTTTGATTGGTATGTTTGGAAATATTTAAATTCAGTCTTTTACAGCACCAGAACTCTTCTCTCATGAAGGAGGATTTAAAATTCACTCTGGGGCCATAGTGGGGAGGTTTGGAGGTAGAGGGACTGAGCAAAAAGGAAAAAAGGACTCCTATACATGGACAACAGTGTGGGGACTGGGCGAGGGGGGAGAAGGGGAGTGTGCAGGTGGAAGAGGGTGTAAGTGGAATAAATGGTTATGGAAAAAATACAATAAAAAAAGGGAAACGATTCAGTAATTTTTAAAAAAGGAAAAAAATTACTTCAATAAGTAGCTAGATGTCCATTTGAAAATTCCTACTAATTATTTATGTAACTATATCAAATAATAGGATCACTATAACCATCAAAAACAGTGAATGGATAGGATGTAGATAATGTATTAGTGTTTGAGACCATTTTGGAAAAACAATGAGTTTTCATATGCAAGAAAGGCCGTCTCTTCCAGAGTGACTTTAGAAATTATGCGCGCTACAATGAATAACTAGATACTGGGAAATGGACAGTATTGCCTGTATCCAACATGAAACAGCAAACAACTTAAGCTCTGCTTAGGCAACATTATTTTCTGTGTATGTGATTCAAATTATTTTGAAACCTAAATAAGAATTACAGGGGTTGTCATTACTTTTAAATCATATGAAGAAAACTATCTACCTGAGCATATATTGTGAAATACATCCGAAACAAAGAAACTTTATAAATCAAGTACATAAAATAGGTGCCAATTTTTTGTTCCAAATATTTGATTTAAAAAAAATCAGAACCCACTAAAACTCAATTATTTGAACTTTGCATAGGGAATCACTGAGTACCATACTCATTATAATATAATGACTATATAGAAATATTCCTAATTCATGATTAATACAAAAGATTAATAGATTTTTAGGTCTTCATAACCAGGTTTTTTTTTCTGAACAGACTTACATGTGCATTAATATTATTTTTTGCCTTGTTTTGGATTTCTATATGCCCTGCATTTTAGTCGAGATAAATATGTTAATATATAAAAAACACATTTTTCCAGTAAATAATTTTTAAACCCAAAATACTAATTTGAAAGAAACTAAGCATCCCAATGTTCACTGCAGCATTATTTACAGTCACCAAGATATAGATGCAGCCCAGGTGTCCCTCAGTAGATGAATGGATAAAACAACTATGGGACATTTACACAATGGAATACTACTTGGGTGTAAAAAAGAAGAAAAATTTATCCTTTTCAACAGTATGGATGGACCTGGACAACGCTATGCTAAGTGAAATAAGTCAGTCAGAGAAACACAAATATTATATTATTTCACTTATATGTCAGATATAATGAATAAACTGAACTAACAAGCAAAATAGGGATAGACTCATAGATACAGAGCAGAATAACAGCTAAAGGGGAGGAGGATAGGGGTGAAGGGATTGAGCAAAAAGGAAAAATGTTCATGGACATGGATGACAGTGTGGTGATTGTTGGGGGCAGGAGGTATAAGGGGACTAAATGTTAATGGGAAAAAATACAATAAAAATTTTTTTTAAAACTGAAAAACAAACAAAAGAGTAGTTTCTGCTCTACCCAGAATGTTTGTTGTGTTATATCCTTACACATAATACTAGTGGTGCTTCTTTTGGACATTATAAGCAAAATTGATCACCTGCTTTTGTATATTGACAGAGCAGCAATAATAGAAAATTTTCCATTTTAAAGTTTCTTAAATAATTGTTTATGTAATCCAGTATGCATACATTATCATATGTATATAACATAATAGCTACCTATCAATTTATCTGTATCTAAATATTGATATGCATCAATTTTTAAATTTTTTCCTGGTCTAATTAAACTATGCAAAATATTAAATAGAACATATGGTTTAGAAATGTTCCTAATAACTGTTGTAAAACAGAATTTGCTGATTCCTATGGGATTTGAAAGCTGAAGATAGTTTTCTCTCCCTTATTAAAAAGCAGCTAATGGAATGGTATTTTTTTTCTTTTTTTATTGTTGTTCAAGTACAGTCATCTCCATTTCCCCCACCACCACTTTCCCTGGTCCCACCCACCCCCACTTACCACCCTCAATCATACCCACCTTTGGCTTGGTCCATGGGTCCTTTATACATGATCCTTGATGACCCTTCCCCTTCTTTCCTCCATTGTCCCCCACCCCCCCTCCCCTCTGGTTACTGTCAGTTTGTTCTTTATTTTAATGTCTCTGGTTATATTTTGCTCACTTGTTTGTTTTGTTGATTAGGTTCCACTTATAGGTGAGGTCATATGGTGTTTGCCTTGCACTGCCTGGCTTATTTCACTTAGCATAATGCTCTCTAGCTCCATCCATGCTGTCGCAAAGGGTAGGAGCTCCTTCTTCCTTTCCTCTGCATAGTATTTCATTGTCTAAATGTACCACAGTTTTTGGATCCACTCATTTACTGATGGGCACTTAGGCTGCTTCCAGCACTTGGCTATTGTAAATTGTACTGCTATGGACATTGGGGTGCATAAGTTCTTTTGAATTTTTAAAAGCTTGGCAGCATGGTCTCCTTGCCTGCACATATTTTATAATGCTGTTGAAATTAGGAAAGGACATATGACCCACATAAATATCATTGTAGCTATAGTTTGGGATGCTTTTCATCAATACTTCTAGCTATTAAATTTGGTTCTGATTTTAAGTCATGCTAAGAAATAAAGATTAATTGGCAAAAATGTGAACTTACATATGGATATAATTATCATTGCTTAAGTATCATTGCCTAAGTTCACAAACAAAAATGTGAACTTACATATGGATATAATTATCATTGCCTAAGTATGCCTAAGTATGAATTGGCGGATTCAATCCTTCACCCTATCTCTCCATTGTCTACCACTATAATTTCTAGAAAATTAAGAACACAGCACCCTTCCACAATACACAAATACACAAATGAACACACATTTCCATACATAAATGACTTAGAAGTTGTTTATTCATTAAAACTTGTCCGCTCATGTCTGTTATAAAATTATTCAATATCTCTACATAAGATTAAAAAGAGTTTGTTATATGGGGTTTATTCCATTAAAAAAATTCTTCACAATTTAACATTGAGTCAGGAAAATAAATTAATCATCTTTTGGTAATTCTAGTGTTTGGTTAACTTTATGGATAATTTATGTTACATTAACTTTAATTGTTCATCATCTTGCTAACACATTAATGAGAAAAAGATAAAAGGCTCAAAGTAAACTAATGTCAGAATTTTTTTTTCATATTTTAGCTACTCTGATAAAAGACTATAGTAAGGATTTGAGAAATCTCTATAACATTTTCCATAGTGGCTGCACCAATTTGCAGTCCCACTATACAACTCAGCAATTCCACTTCTAGGTATTTATTCAAAGAAAATGAAAACACTAACTTGAAAAGACATATGCACCCCTGTGTTCATTGCAGCATTATTTACAACAGCCAAGATATGGAAGCAACTAAGTGTCCCTCGATAGACGAAGAAAGAGGTGGTGCATATATACAATGGAATACTATGCAGCCATAAAAGTGAAATCTTGCCATTTGGGACAACATGGAAGGCTTGGAGGGTATTACACTAAGCAAAATAAACTAAAGAAAGACAAATACCTCATGATTTTACTTACAGGTGGAATCTAAAACAATCAAATGAACAAGCAAAATAAAAATAGACTCATAGAAACAGGGGTCAAACTGATGGTTCCCAGAGGGGAGCTGGGTGGAGAGGTGAAAAAGGTGAAAGGGAACATAGTCAATAATATTGTGATAAGTCTGTGCAGTGACAGGTGATTACTAGACTTAGCATGGTGACTACATCATAAGGTATATAAATGTCAAAGCACTATATACACCTGAAATTAATATAATATTGTATACCAACCATATTTAATTTGAAAAAAGTCAAAAACCTAAAAAAAGGTTACAGTAAGAAATAATATTGAAACCAATAATGAGGAATTACTTGTCCTTTTTACTTTTGATCTCAATTTCCTCATCTATAAAATGGAAAGTGTTTTTTCTTTTGTCCATTCTTATAATTTGTCACTTTTCTTTCAAAAATATATTGTCTTTCTACTACTTATTGGACAATATTGATAAGAAGTGCCTTCAACAGACATGGAAGAAATGAAGAAATAAAAAGGAAATAGAAAGCAAAGTAAAGAACAGAGAAATAAAATATATTCATTCACTTCAGCAAGCATTATAAAATATCTACCTCTTATCAGTCACTGTTGTAGGTGTTTGGACACAGGTTTTGAGGAACAATTTGATTATAACTATTATTTAAATATACCCTTAGATATATTTGAAGACATCCTTCTGTTATGTGCCAAGTGCAATATTAGGAGGTTTCACATACATTTTTCTCATTAAAATATACTGAAATGAGGTTTTATATATACTTATATATAAAAAAGTCACTTTTAGAACCTCAGGGGAATACAGAAATAGCACTCATTTCATGCCGTAAGTAACTGGAAAGGGAAAAAAGGGCATATTCCAACTTTTTGGCCCTTACATTTGAAGGAGACTGAGTTTGTGCCCCACTGCATCCTTTCTCCGTTCTGTAGCAAAATCCAAGCCGCTTTCTCCACTGCTCTGGAGCTCACAGACTTGGTCCCTACTTAGTTGTCTCCCATTCTTCTCAACCACCTTACCCTGACATGCAGTGCAGGAACCCAAAGGGTGCCCAGTGGACTGCAGTAGGGGGTTGGTTGATGGTTGTACAAGATTGGAAAAACTTGGTGTCTGTGTTGTCTGTAGTAATATACTGGTAATACTTATGCACCACCCTAAGAAATTTCTCATTTGGTAGAATCACCACAGGCATGCCATGGTGGTAGGGAATTGCACTTTCTCTTGTCAGAAACAAGAGAGTCCATATACTACTGCTTCTCTCCAACCATCTTCCAGCAGGAAAATGAAGGCATTAATAAGTCTTGGAGAGCAGGATGTTCCTTCATGAGACCTGTGTCCTTTTTTGGAGTAACAAAAAGATGCAGAAAGAGTTTAGAAATTTTCAAGATTCCAAGAACATTGGCCCCTATTGTTCTGGGCAGTTTCTTGCCCAGAGTGATTCTGAGGATTGACCATGACTGTGCTTCCTTCAGCCTAAACTCTTTGGCCTAATTCTCTAATGTTATGTAAGACACCTAATTTACTTAAATAATTTATATTTCTGCTTAGGATAGCTGTCACAATACACAATCTTAACTTAAACAATCTGTATAACATTCCATTTTATACAGAGAGGGATGAAGGAAAGAGACCCAGGATGGGTGGCTAAGGCAAGAGTGTCAAGTGGTCATGATCAGTTTTTAGTGATACAAATAAAACATAGAGTGTATTTGGTAAGACAATTAATCCAAAAGTCCAGGACTACATAAATGCTGATGTTTATAATAGAGAGTATATATAACTAGAGGTTGATAGAGGAAGGGAGCAATCAAAAACCCTGTCAGTTTTTCTTCATTTCTAGGTTCACCGTTCTAATTAAAAAAAAAAAAATCCTGTGTGTGCATATGTGTCTATATATAAACATGTTTATATAATCATATAGATATAGGCATATAATACATATAGGTGTACACATCGTTACATGTATGTACATGTAGCTGTATGTATGTATATATAGGTATGTGTAAGTGTGTGTGATTGTGCATAATTTTGAAGAGTCATTTAAGTTAAAGTAGAATCTATAAGCCATATAGAAAAGCTAGCATTCAGTCCTTGATCACAGCATGAAGATAAAAATTATTTTATTTGGCAAGCTTTTAAATTGGATTTATATTAAATAACAACATTAATTCATTCTGATATTGCATTGTTGATTTTATTCATTGTTCCACCCAGAAACACTATGGTTTCACAAGAATCCTATTCTGTGTACAATATTTTCCAAGAAAATGTTTTGGCATGTGGTTGGAAAGACGTTAGCTGCAATTATTTGCTAAATAAACAGCATCCCAGAAATATTCTGCCCTCCGATCAGCTATGCTTACCAGGGACTCTTGAGCAGATGCAGGACAGCACTCAAATGAACTCCCCAATGAAAGCAGTGTGATCCATGGGCTAGAGGCTTTCGTCTCATTCACCCCTCAAGTATTTACACTCTTAATATTGCCCCAAAAGAAACGTGCCAAGATTAAAATAGTCAGTACTCTCCAAATTTACCAAAGCTAGTAATTTAATAAAATAAAGCATGTAGAAGTAATAGAGGATTGAGCTTGTAGCATGTCAAGCAGTTGTGGACACCATGAGCTATAAACAAATTTAATTATGTCATGTGCTTTAAAAAAAAAATAGAATTCAATCCTTTAAGGAAAAATGCAAGAACATTGAGTAACTGTGTATTTTCTCAGCTGGATTGGCTGGCGTACGAATAAATTGAGGACCCAGTCTCAGAGGCCATATATGTATTTTGACTCATTCTCTGGAGCAAAGCTTGCAGTAGCTGTTATTTATACATTTTTTGGGAGACTGGACCAGATAAAGGCAGTCTTAATTTATGCTACACTAATCCCAAGAGGATAGAGTTTTAAATACGTGAGTACTTCTAATCAGGTGGCTAGCTATACCAATGGGAATATGGTTTTAATCTGACAAAATATTGTACCAAACACAAAGTATGAGGGAGAAAACACTGAAAAAGTATTTTCAAACATCAGGAAAAAATATATAGATGATACTTCATTAAAATTAAAAACGTGTTTTTGAAAAATATATTTAAAAAAATGAAAAGTCAGAATGGGAGGAAATATTTCCAATGCATATATGCAACAAAACATTTATATCCAGAAAATATGAAGAATGCTGATAATGCAATAATAAAAATATAAATAATCCATTAAAATTGTGAAAAGATTTAAACAGATTTACAAAAGAAGATATGTGAAAATAAAACACATGAAAAAATGCACAACATAAGTAACCAAATGTAAAATGCAAATTACAACTACAATGACCTGGAAAGACTCTTCTCCAGTGAGGACATTCAGATGGCCCACAGACGTACAAAATATGCTCAACATCACTAGCCATCAGAGAGATGCAGATTAAAACCACAATAAGATATCACCTCACTCCTGTCGGATTGGCCATCATTAATAAATCAACAAGTACTGGTGAGGATGTGGAGAAAAGGGAACCCTAGTACACTGTTGGTGGAAATGCAGACTGGTGCAGCCGCTGTGGAAAACAGTATGGAATTTCCTCAAAAAATTAAAAATGGAACTGCCTTTTGACCCAGAGATTTCACTGTTTGGGAGTATACCCTGGGAGAATCCAGAAACACCAATTCAAAAGAACTTATGCACACCTATGTTCCTAGCAGGGCTATTTACAATAGCTAAGTGTTGGAAACAGCCTAAGTGTCCATAAGTAGATGAGTGGATTAAAAAACTGTGGTATATTTACACAATGGGATACTATGAAGAAGAAAGAAGGAACTCCTGCCTTTTCTGAGAGCATGAATGGAACTGCAGATTATTATGCTAAGTGAAATAAGCCAGTGGGCAAAAGACAAATACTGTATGATCTCACCTATAAGTGGAAGCTAGTGAACAAAATAAACGAACAAGCAAAATAGAACCAGCGACATGGAAACATGGAACAGACTAGTAGCTGTAGGAAAGGAGGGGGAAGGGAATGGGGGAAGGAAGGGGGAAGGGACTAGTCAAAGAACATATATAGATGACCCACGGACATGGACTATAGAAAGGGGATTGACTGTGGGAGCAGGGGGTGGAGGAGGGCTAGGTGGAAGGGTACAAAAGTGAAAAAAAATTGGGACAACTGTAATAGAATAAACAATTTTAAAAAACTACAATGAGATATTACTACATTTACCCTAGAAAAATGACATGTTTAAAGTGTTGGCAAAGATGTAGAGGGACTGAATTCTCATGAATTACTAGTGGGAGTGTAAAATTTTATAACCATATTCAAAAAGAACTTGGCAGTATAAAGTTTAACATCTATTTATCACATGGCCCCATAATTTAACTCCTACTAATGTATCCGAGAGCAATGAAAACATATGACCACACAGAGATTTAGACCACATGTTTATAGCCGCTTTATTCATAATAGTCCAAATTGGACACACCTCAAAAGTCTATAAAAAGGCATGAACAAATTGGTTTACCCAAAACCATGCGTATGCTGAGTGAAAGAAACCAGACACGAAATGTTGTATCTTATTTTATTTCATATATGTAAAATTCTAGAACAGGAAAAACTAATAATTGGTGAGTGAAAGTATATCAACAGCTCTATGGGTTTGAGAGGGGAGGTTAATGACTTTTGAATTTAATACAAAAGTGTTCTACAGAACTTCTGCAATGTTCTATATCTTGATTGAGATGGTAGTTAAATGGATGAACACATTTGTCACAATTCACTTAAAAGTACATTTTAAACAGAGGTGGATTTAACGGCAGGCACCCAGGGTGCGTTCCCTGGTCCCCGACTTCTGAAGGCATGCATTTTTACTTTCCCTGTCTCTTTTTTTTTTAAGAGACCCAATATTTTCTTCTGTGCCTGGGGCCTCAACCGACTTAAATCCACCTCTGATTTTAAATAGTTGCATTTTGTTTTATGTATTTTATCCTCCAATAAAATTAATTATTAAAAGTTTAAAAAAGAGAGAGTGGTAATCTATTTTAAAAACTACCCAAGGAAGTTTAATATGTTATCTTGCAGCTAGGGACAAAAGAAATAAAGCCAGGTTGTAAATGAAAATTATTCCTCACCAAATATATTTAATGTTACTTTTTTATTTAGAGTAATGACTACTATTGTTTAATTAAAACTTGGTTCATGTTCATTTTTTAAAATATCGACTTTAAATAAATTTAAAATCTCCTTCTTAGCTCCAAGCTTAAACTAATTAAATTTAAGATACTTGGTAGTAAAGACAGGACTTAATTTTTTAAAAAATTTCAGTGGTTTTATTTTGAAATTATTTTAGATTTACCAAATAGCTAACTTGATTAAGGTAATGCCAACCATATGACTCTTCCATAAAGTTACTATTTTCCCTTTCTATACTGTATTAGTGAGGAATAATTAAATATACACAATTCACATTAAAGGATAGGGAATTAAGATCCATCTCTAAAAGGGAAGAGTATCTAAGAAACTGTGGACACAAGTGAAAATTAATTATATGATAAATATCTTAGGGGAGGTTTTTTGGTACTGCAAATATCCTATTTATACTTAAAGTTAGTTTCTAACTTTAGAAACTAATTTTAGCATTCATCAGCAATGTTTACTGCTGAGCTGCTATGGTATTTTTTTTTTTATTTCCCTATTCCTTTTACGTGCTTCCTATGAAATCCTTCTATTTTTTTATTTATTTATTTTACTTATTCAATCACTTATTTATATCAGTATGAATTCATGGATATTTACTTCATTATTTGGTTTAAACTTCTTTTTTCTTTTTTTGTTGCTGAAATTATCTTTGATCATTGGAGTTTCTTTCAGATCCTCTTTTATCTTTTAGGAATTCCCCATCAATTTTGTTTGTTTGTTTGATGTGGCACTACCAGATGCTCCAAGATTTATTTTACATTTTGTTCACCCCAAACTTTGAATCAGACATTTCCCTAAGGGCCAGGTTTCCTTTAAAAACCAAGAGGGAAGCCAGCTCATTATTTCTGGAATACCTCAGTTCCCAGGTCCTCAGATATGTACATAAATTAACCCACGTACATGTGAGTGGCTATATTTATTCCTGTACCTATTTGTGTGATAAGTATAAGTATAATAAAATAAATATAAGCTCAAAATTATATCTGTGACTCTTAACAGTAGGAAACCTGGCTCCCATTATCTACA
This sequence comes from Mormoops blainvillei, assembly GCA_004026545.1. Lineage (NCBI taxonomy): Eukaryota > Metazoa > Chordata > Mammalia > Chiroptera > Mormoopidae > Mormoops > Mormoops blainvillei. The sequence goes on from PVJD01009453.1 coordinate 55,346, forward strand.
ATTAATATGCTTATTTGTTCGATCCTGGTAGGTGTGCAAAGTTTTTTTCCAGATTGGTAAACCATCCCCTTGTGAAAAAACAAACTTACCAACTGGAGTACAGTGTTTGGATACAGTTCTTTTTATATTTAGCCTTACAGCATCTAGACAAGATACTATTTCAGAGTTTTTTAGCTTAGTTCCTTTATTTCATACTCCAGTGAGATCCTACCATATGTTTGTAATACAAACTGATTCATTTTTCGCACTCTACACTTGATTTTGGATTTTATCTATATTTTTGTTGATATAATTTTAAATGGGTAGACATTAAAAATTTATCTTTGTGACATACATTTCTATGGGTTTTGATAAATTCAGTCATGTATTTACCATCCCAGGGCCACATAAATATAGTTCCATCATCCTAAACATTCCCTTGCATAGCACTTAACTCATCAAACACAGAGTCAAGCAGATTTGTGTCCTAGATGTTCCCCTCTCTGACTGCTTTCAAAACTTTCTGATTTTCCATATTTTGAATATATTGAATAATATTCCTAGCTGTTTATTTGTTTCATCTGCATTAAGTTCCCTGGGCTTCTTGAATCTGGGCTTTGATGTTTTCATTAACTTTGAAAATTAATTTTGTAAACTTATGTCTTTTACTCGTATATTCAAATATTGCTTCTTTCCCATTTTAATTCTCTTTTCCTTCTGTGATGTCATTTTCAGTATGTGTTGAATGATCTAATATCCCACAATTTTTTTAATGCTCTGTTCTCTGCCTTATTTGTTTACTGCTTTGTTTGTTCTTTATACTTTGCTTTCCTTGCATTTCAGTTGGTGTGATTTCTAGTGACCTATCTTCAGGTTCACTTATTTTTCTGTGGCTGAGTCTAGTCTACTGTTGAGCCCATGAAAGGCATTTTTTCCTTCTGTTACTGGTTTTTGTTTTTAGCAAATTCGATCATAATCATGGCAACTTCCCTGTCAGGTAGTGGCAACATCTGTGTCATACCCGAGTCTGGTCCTGATGACTGCCTTCTCTTCACACTGTTTTCTCTTACCTTGTCTTATCCCAACAATTTACTTAAAGTTGGACAAATTGTGTAGGTCAGTGGATACAGAGGTAAATATTTTTTATGATTGTAAGTAAGCATATCTTCTGCCAAGTCTTCAGTATAAATGTGTTATTCCAGTCAGGAGTTGGGAGAGAACTGAAGTTGGTTGCTATGGTTACACTCAGTACAACACAAATATCAAATTCTTTGGTTTTATCTTGTTTTTCAGATGGTTCCTCTCAATGTTTCACTCTTTGCCTTGAGTTTTCTCACTATTGTTTACCAGAGAAAATCTATTTCCTATAGGTCTCTGATGCATTTTAGTGTTAGTCTTAATTAAAGTATTTTAGTGTGGGGAGGTAGTAGAATAAGGAGGGCATTCTTTGAAATTCTGATTAAACCTCAGTCTCAGGCCCTGTTAATGTGGGTCTCAAGAGTGTGACATTCATGTGTGTCTGTGTCTTCTCCAGCTACAGTGATGGATCTAGTAAGCATCCCTGTCCCGCTCCTGGGATAGATCTTTTTTTTCCTTGTTCCCATCTTCCAGCCATAATGAGTATCCACTAGTGACTCAAAACAACCACTCTCAGTGCTTTCCCCATGTGGAATAAGACTTTCTTTCTTCCTTAAGGGAGAAAAGGGGAGTTGGGTCCAGAAAGAATGTTGACAGTGGCTGCTGTTCCCCTCCCAGGCAGAATCACAGAAGAAGCTGTTCAGGGCTCTTTCTGACCCTCCCTGTGTGCCAGGTGGGATTAGTGGAGGACAAGCCTGAAAGGCTGTTCAAGCTCCCTTGTGTCTGCGGCCTTCAGGGCTCCACAGTCTCATGAAAGAGCACACTCAGCCTTAAGAAGTTTGTTTAGGTTTTTCAGTTGAAACTTCATAGTTTATATTTCCCCAGCAGCATCTGCCCCAGTTATGCAAATGCTGGGGTTCTATTGTTTTCCCACAGGCTCCTCTCCCTGCCCATATTTCAGAGTGTTAGCCTTAAGTCTTTTATTCTTTTATGGGTTAAAGAAAAGTCACTGATTTTCAGTTTCCCCAGTTTTTTTCCTTGTTATTAGGGTAGAAGGAACACTCTTTCCAGCTCTCTGTACCTCTGTGTTGAACCTGGACATTAATAAGTTTTGAAATGACCCAGATGACAATCACCCACAGCCTGAATTGAAAACCCAATGCATCTCAGTCAGAAAAAGAGTAAAAATCTGTAGCAGGACTTAGATGCTCCTACATAATCATGCCCCTAGCCACATTTCTCTCACCGTACTCCTTGCACCTCCACTGCTCTACCGCTTTGAGTTTTGCAGTCACAGTGAACGCTTCTTTCTGGGAACACACTGTTTGTGCTCCAGCCTCAGAGCTTCCCTGGCTCTTCGCTGGACTCCTGCGACTAGCTCTTACACCTCCTCAGGCATCTTCCCAGCACCTCATTCAAGGAGCTTTAGTCAACTTCTCTACTTAAAAGACAATGCCTGGCTGAATCATTTCTTATTCCCTTTTCAATTTTTATTCTTTTTTTTTTTCTTTCAGATTTTGATGAGAGAGAAAAAAGTCAAGGTTTTCTAAGCTATGAGACTGGAAGGATACAAATACAATTTTAAGAAATAGGCTTTGAAATGAAAGTATACAGGAGGATATGAATGATCAATTTTCCACTGTTCTTTTATTTATATCTATTTATGATTCCCATGAGACATATTTTAATCTTTATTTATCAGTCATCTCTACTCATGACAATGAAAATTCTATGAAGCCAGTGATTTTACTGATCTGCTTATTGACCGTTTTATCCTTGATGTTTAGAATAGCATCAAGTACATAGTTGAAAGCCAATATTCCCTGAAAGTGTGAACAATTCATTTCATAATTTCTGGATATGCCTCCTGTGTGCCAGACACTGTGCTAGGTAAGCATGAGTAATTAAAATTCAAGGCATAATCTATAATACTAAGGGTTCAATATCTAATTTATAACATAAGTAAAGTAAAATTGAATGTACAATCCTAGGATGATAGACATTTGGGTAGAATTTATGTAAGATTCCCTAAAATGAATCCTGAGGTGAACCTTAAGGGATTAGTGGCCATATGACAGATATTCTTCTGATAATGTTTTTACACAAGCACACCAGGTTAAAATGACTAGTATTTTAGTAAGATCATAAATCCTGATCCAAATTAATTAAGTACGGGTAAATGTCACTTTCACAGCACATTAGAAATGGAATTTAAGGTTTTACTCTAGTTCACTAATCAGTGGGACTGATCTAATAATGTAAATTTCATCTCACCAAAGCCAACTAAAATGCCTCATAGAGTCCTCCAAAATTCAGAAATATATTCCTAAATTCTGAATTTTCGTATTCACACCTCTGTCCCTGCTTTGCTGCTTCCTTGATTGCCTCCTGGTCAATGTCCTCCATGCTTCCCCCTTTCTTCCGGGGGCACACTGCCTCACACTGGCCAAGTGAGATTCAGAGGGAGGGAGTTCCTCTCCCAATCTCACTGCTTTGTTGGTTGACTTATAAAGTCCACAATTATTTTGTTTTTGTTTTTTTCCTCTACGTTTTCTTCCTTTCTGTGCTCTCTCCTTGCATTCATTCTCTAATTCATTTCCTTGCCCTATACCTTCATTCTGTTTAAAAATGAGTCCAGACAATAGTTGTCGGAGAGTTCTCAGAGGAGGGTGAGCAACATTAAAAGTTAATTCCTGTTTTTGAGTTATTTGATAAGACAAGGCATAAGAATATGAACTCGATGTGACAAGCCATTAGGGGATTTTGCAGGTTTATGAGAAAGATTAGCCCAGCAAAAGCAGTGTTTTAGGAGGATTAGCCTGGGATCAGAGGGCTCTGTGTACTAGAGGAGGTAACACTGTTCACAGAGAACTGCCAGGCAGTTACCATAGATCTCATGGTAGGCGGGGAAGGTAGGAATAGAATTTAATGAGAGACAAAGAACTCCAAGGTTTCTATGTCGTGAGACTAGTAGGATGAAAACATTAGTTTAAAAAGTGGATTAAAAAAAAAAAGAAATGGATTTTGGAATTAAAAATTACAGAAATATATGAGTGATGTATTTTCCATGATTCTCTTCTTTACATCTATGACTTCCTTTAGAAGAGCAAAAGGTAACTGTAATGCTTTAATAACTTCATTACATAATTTTTTAAAAATGCAAGGTGAATTATCATTTTAGTGAGATGATTAAAACTTTTTACAGTGTGGTTTTGATAATTTCTGTGATCTATAATAACAGAAGACTTACATAATTCACCAGCAGCCTTGTAAACACATGTTAAGTCTATTTAATATAGTGCTTTGTGATATTCTGAGACCCACAAGGCCTAATATAAACTTGTTAGTTGAGAGAATACAATCCAACTTGGGGAGATTAAATATTAAGAGAAACTTTCTGAGATATGATGTAGCTTATAGATACTAGTGATATATTTTATATAGTTAAAAGAACTAATGGTAGGTTAAATGGCCATTAGATAAAAATATAATTTTGTGAATTGCATGTTTGTTGTTGCCTGCCCACCCCACCCTGAAATACTTAGATCTCAAAGTAAGTCTACTAGTTTTATCCAAACAAATACTTAGTGTCACATTTAAATAATAAATTCCCAGTATAAACAGTGATTTATATTATTTACTGTTAATTTAGAAGTGTTTTCTAAGTATGACTAATGTACTTTAGTGTTTAGAGTAAAAAATATTGCAATAATTTGTTAATGATCTGTAAACTTAAGATATCAAAATAAATTAAAATTCAAATAAACAGACAAAATAGTCTACATGACCAAAGGACAATTCCATGGATTTTTAACTTATGTATTCTTGTGATATAAAAGTGCATTCTTCTTTATAATAGTCAGCTTAAGATGATAAATTCAATCAATGGAATTATAAATTTTGTTTTATAATGGTATGATAAAAATAATTCTATTTTAGAACCTGGAATATCAACCTATTAAATAATGCCATCTTTAAATCTATTTTATGGAATACTATATGTGTGTTCTTTTGAATTTATGAATAACAAAAGATGGTTATACATAAAAATATGTATATTACAAAAGGTAAAAGAGGAGCTAAGAAAAGAAAAATTGGTTCTAGTGTAGAGTCTGGTGTTAACACAAAGGAGCAAAATGTATAAATGTAAATTATAGATAAGCTGACCAGAAGGTTTATAATCCAAATTAGCCTGTCGATATTATTATTTCAAATTTCTACACTGAAAATTTTGGCAACAAATTTCTGAAGACACCGAAAATTTTTTTTGTATCGATAGTATATTTTTATAGTTATCATCACTTTTGTTTTATTCAAATAATTTTTTTATCACCTGACCACTGTAAGAAAATTTTGCACACTGAATTTGAATTCCTTCATTATTTAGTTTATAAAATTAATGTTTATCAATATATTGCAATATCATGGCCATTAGTGTATAAAGCATGTCAATTATTTCTTAATGTCTCTTAAATTTTTATTTTTTTATCAATTCTTGAAAACAGGATTATTTTCAGGAACTTCGTCCCTTTCCAAATACATCCTCTTCTCTGTATGATCAAAAAAGGACTGCTGGATGACATGTTAGTGTACACAGAAAATCCCGTAGACTCCACCAAAAATCTTCTCGACCTCATAAGTGAATTTGGCAAAGAAAGTAGGATACAAAGTTGATATTCAGAAATTGTAGGCATTTTTGTACACAAAATAATGAAATATCAGAATCAGAAATCAGGAAAAAAATCCCATTCACTATAGCAACAACAACAAAAATAAAGTACCTAGGAATAAAACTTACCAAGGAGGTAAAAGTCCTATATTCAGAAAACAACACAACACTGAAGAAAGAAATTAAGGAAGACAGAAATAAATGGAAGCATATACTGTGTTCATGGATCAGAAGAATTAACATCATCAAAATGTCCATACTACCCAAAGCAATTTACAGATTCAATGCAATGCCTATTAAAATACCAGTGACATATTTCACAGATATAGAACAATTCAAAAATTTATATTTACTTGGAACCATAAATGACCCTGAATAGTTGCAGCAATTTTGATAAAGAGGAACAAAGTTAGAGGGATCACAACACCTGATATCAAATTATACTACAAGGTTACCGTAATCAGGACAGTCTGGTACTGGCATAAGAACAGACACATAGATCAATGGAACAGAACAGAGAGCCCAGAAATAAACCCATGTCTCTCTGGCCAATTAATATTTGACAAAGGGGGCAAAAGTATAAAATGGAGTAAAAATAGCCTTTTCAAAAAATGGTGTTGGGACATCCGGACAACTACATGCAAGGAAAGGAAACTTGACCACCGACTTACACTATATGAAAAAATAAACTCAAGGTAGATAAAAGACTTAAATATAAGTCGCAACACCATAAAAGTCCTAGAGGAGAACATAGGCAGGGAAATCTCAGATATTCCATGCAGCAATATTTTCACCGATATGTCCTCTAGAGCAAGGGACATAAAGGAAAGAGTAAACAAATGGGACTTCATCAAAATAAGAAGCTTCTGCACACCTAAGGTAAACAACAAAATGAAAAGGAAACCAACCAAAATGGAAAATATATTTGCCAGTGATACCTTGGACAAGGGTTTGATCTCCAAAATATATATAGAACTCACACAACTCCACTCCAGGAAGACAAACAACCTAATTAAAAAATGGGCAAAGGAGTGAACAGACTCTTCTCCAGGGAGGACATACACAGGGCCCAGAGACATATGACAGGATGCTCAGCATCACTAGCCATCAGAGAGAGATGTAAATTAAAACCACAGTGAGATACCACTTCACACCAGCCAGAATGGCCATCATAACCAAATCAACAAACAAGTGCTGGCAAGGTTGTGGAGAAAAGGGAACGCTAGTACACTGTTAGTGGGAATGCAGACTGGTTCAGCCACTGTGGAAAACAGTTTGGAATTTCCTCAAAAAACTAAAAATGGAACTGCCTTTTGACCCAGCAATTCCACTGCTAGGATGATACCCTAAAAATCTGGAAACACCAATTTAAATGAACCTCTGCATCCCAAAGTTCATAGCAGCACAATTTACAACAGCCAAGTGTTGGAAGCAACCTAGGTGCCCATTAGTAAATGAGCGGATCAAAAAACTGTGGTACATTTACAC
>PVJD01009454.1:0-62539 GCA_004026545.1 Mormoops blainvillei
TTGACAGGGTTTTCTGTATGATTATTTTTATTACTATTTTGCATGATGCTTTTTACAGCCATATGAATATCAGTGTTCTCTACCATAAGGAAGTAATAGAGGCAACGTCTGCCAGTCAAGTGTTAAATAGAAATGAAATGATCTATTCCAATGAAATGTGGACTGTTATTTTCTTTTGCCTCCAGTTGAGTGTTCAGCTTGAGCTAATTTCTTGTTGACACCAGCTGATGTAGTGTCTTGAGTATTTGATTGGCACAGCTGTAAAAGGGAGCAAACCAAATGAGAGAAATTAAACAAGGCAGAACCAAGTATACTGTTTCAGGTGCTTTAATGAAACGTTCTAATACATGTAAGTTGGAATCAAGCTCTGAGTAGTAGGGAAACAATGTGTATTCTATTTCTTTAGAGTTATAGCAAAAACACAAACTACAACAAAGGAAAAAGTAATGGCTTTCTCTTATTTAGTGACCATGATTATTCTCCATTTTCTACCATGTCGCTTATGCTTATAAATATCAAAAATTTCGTGTAATTGTCCATGCTGTCGCAAAAGGTGGGTGTTCCTTCTGTCTGCTGCGTAGTACTCCATTGTGTAATTGTACCACAGTTTTTGATCCACTCATTTACTCACAGGCAGTTAGGCTGTTTCCAGCACTTGGCATGTCTTTGTGACGGCGTGGATGGAGCTGGAAAAAATTATGCCAAGTGAGATAAGCCAGTTGGTTAAAGACAAATACCGTATGATCTCACCTGTAAGAGGAACCTAATGAACAAAATGAACTAATGAACAAAATAGAACCACAGGCATGGAAACATGGAATAGACTGAAAATGACTGGAGGGGCGGGAGGAGGGGGATAATGGTGGACAGAAGAGGAAGGGGCTAGACAAAGAACATATATGAATGACACATGGATGTGGACAGCAGTGTGGGAATTGACTGTGGGGTGGGGGATGGACAGAGGAGGGCAAAGGGGGAAAAATTGGGACAACCGTAACAGAATAACAATAAAGAACGATTTAATTTAAAATAGTAAAAAAATTTGTGTAATCAAACACTTATTCGGTTTCTACTGAGTGCCTACCAGTCATTATTCTAAGAGTTAGGGAAATAGACTAGAAACAGTTCCTGCCCTTTTTGGGAGCAAGAGACAGATAAACAGAGAAGTTATATATCTATCAATAGAAGTTCATACAAACGACAGAAGAGGGAATAATTAGAAAGGCTGGAATTGAAGATTGGGTAGGATTTCACCTTGAGGAAGGTCGTTTTCAGGACACTCGTATGCAAAAAGTACAGTAAATGTGGTGACATAATGGTGAACTAACACGGGGCATGTTCAGGGGATTGGAAGAGCTGCTTCTACCTGCTAGAGGGCCAAGGACCAGGGGTGGGGATGTGATGGGAACTGTTGCTGCAGAGCTCAGTAAGACTCAGGAGCAGGTAAGGTACTATGCAGGATGCAAAACACTTGTTAGATTTTTTTGCTGCCTTTAAAGAATTTCTGATCAAACCGAGAAGGCAAACCAACATACATGAAGCAATTACAATGCAATTCAGAAGTCAGCGATGTCCTATTGACTCCAAGTGCAGCTGGAATTCAAAGAAGGTACAGAAATCAATAGTCTCAAATAATCAAAGAATTAAAGATTTGATTTATACTGTCCCTTGACAAATGGGAAGGCTTAGCTCTCCAACAAGTACTGCCCCCTAGCGGACATTTGGAGATGCGTAGGTTTACTTTTCAATTGCTGTGGGAAAGAGGGAGTCATTTTAGGCATTCATTCATTGGACTAGGGATGCTAAATGCCTTGCAATAACAGAAGAGATCTCTCAGTGAAGATTTGTCCCTCTCAAAACTAGTAGTGTCCCCCTTCAGAAGCACTGATTAGATAAAGAAGGCAGACAGATTAGATTCCAGATGGTGAGAACTAAACAATTATAAGAATTATAGGTACACATCACTATTAGCAAGATTTAATTAGATACTTTGGAAAAGACATTCTATTTTATTTTTTAAATTTACTCTTACAATTTATTGCAGTACATACATGATCAGTGATGCAAAGAGATCTGACTTTGGGTGGTAAATACACAGTGCAATGTATAGATAGTGTATCATAGAGTTGTATACTTGGAACCTATATAGCTGTATTAGCCAGCGCCGTCCCAATAAATTTATTGTTTTAAAAGAAAATACATGATTAAATAGATTTTTTTTTTTTACAGGATTGCTATCTCAAAGTGCTACTAGGGGTCAGACAATGAGGATAAGTAGGGAAATGGGCGATTTAACCAGCGCCACCTTCCCCCCTTTCCCGATGCTGCGAGGCTGTTCGAGACGAACGGTGGCTCGGAGCCGCGGCTGTTGCTCCCCTCTCCAAGCAGTATGTGCCCGTCCTCTTGCTTCTGACCAGTCAACACGGGGCACATCTAACCGTCTAAGCTTCAACTGCTCATGTCACTCTTCTTACATTATTGTACCTTCTGCCTGCTTTTGGCTTCTGTTTACTTCCCTCTCTCCGTTTCTTTCCCCATCACTAACTGCTAAATCTCTAAGTCTGACTTTCCAACTCCCCGAGATTTGATACTAAATGAGTTTGTTCCATGGCTCCTTCTCTGATGGGCAAAGCCTTAGTCCACCTTGTGGGTCATTGGCTGACTTGTAGGTTACTTGTGCTATTGCCTTGAGTTAGGTCATCTTCCTGTCCGTGAGCTGTGGACAGAATGGTGTGACCATAAGCCCAGACTCATGCAAAAGGAATTGGGCCACAACCTCAACTATTAGTGCAGTGATTTTCATCAATGGTCCTGGTTTGATTGAAGTAGAACTTCAGGACCTGCTACTCACAGTGGTGGAAAAGAAAAAAAAAAATCAAAAGCCAACTTTGATGAGCACACCATGAGGATTAAACTGTCCGCTATCACACTTGTACATATAAATTGTAGTCACATTCCCATTCAGGTGGCACTCCTTTCAAATATAAAAGTCATGAGTTTAGTGTCACTTCAAAGCCAACAACTATAAGACTTTACTCATAGATTTCTGCCAGCACTAAATTACCATTCAAGCTTCTTTATTTCCAACCATAGCATTAGAGATTTTATAGAGAATGTAGAACTAATTGTTAAGGGAACTGGATCATGACTGTGAATTGCAAATATCCTAGGCTGCACTTGCTGGAATGCCCCAGAGTCACGATTGATGGGGAGAAATATCTTAATAACCATATAAAACAAAATTTATAACCTGATGGTCTGTCAAGCAAATCGGGCTGAGAAATACTTTTCATGTTGATGAGCACTGTCTACCGTTAGCATTTGAGTTAGAACGCATATAGCTAAGGCATGTGAAATAGAGGTTTTACCAGTGTCCACCAATCCAGAAAGGCCTAGCTGAAGAAGCCACAGATGAGTAGCAACTCACGGGAGGTGAAGTGCAGCTGTAACACAAAAGAAGTGCAAGTGAGGAGGCCACGTGGGCAATGTTTTGTTTGGCTTATCATTTTAAATACTCGCACTTCCCTCACTTGGAGGTGGTCATACTCACCAGCCACTATGTGATACCTGTAGTCGCATGGCTGTTTCTTTCACCCACATGGTGGGAAAAGTAAATGTGCACTTAGAAGTCTAATTAAAACCTACACTGTCAGCAACACCATCCTGAAAGCCCCATTATGCATCTTATGAATGCCCAAGAGCACCCCTGCCCATGTTTGGAGTGACACATTTTGGCTCAGCTGGTGACAATTAGGATCAGACCCAGGACACTGGAGAATATGCACTGCATCCCATATGGCCTAGCGTGTAGGTAGATTGTTCCCCGGGTGTCTGAAACTCAATGAAAAAACTCCGGGTAAGAATTAGATGAAAATGATGGAGAATGCAAATTAGCACACTATAGATGAATCTGCATCATGTATGGCTGCATTATGGATTCGATTCAACTGTCAGATGGTTATGTATTATTCATGATCAAATTCCGGGTAAAGCTACCAGATGGCAAAGGCACATTCATGGTCAGATCATAGTTGTTAGATTAATTATAAATCTACATAAGAATTGGATAATAATAATTTAGACTACTCTCAAAAGGATACTCTGTAGGTCATCTAATCAAAAATGTTTTCAAAATAAGGTGCATAAGTTATTACACGACATTAAATATTTTATGTTGCCATAAGTTATTTTGCAAAAAGACTATCTAGTAACATAAAAAAATTCAGATTTCACTAACCTGTGGCTTTGATCTTAATGTTTGGTAGAGCTGGTTGTAACAATGCCATTCCTTTAAAGAACTGCAAATGATTTACATTAACCAGAATGTCAAGGGACAAGCAAAACTCTGTTAGACAATAAAAATGATTATGTCTATATAGTTATAACTCATCATGTACAAAGAGGCTCTCTGAACCCCGGTTCTAATTAAATGTCATCAGCATCCCTGTGGGCTGGACATTTTCTTATTGCCCCTCTGAATCTCCTCTCTGTTCTCTCCCACCCCGCACTGTGTTCGGTGAGGCTGCCCTGCACAGCCCTCATCAGTGAGCCCCCTTGTTTTCTGGATTCCAGATGGCTGACCATTGAGGAGCATCGGTGGGAGGCTGGTGGGGGAGAGTGAATATTCTGTGCGGTCCCTTCGTGTAGGATGGGACTCCCTTGGCTGGCTGCCTCCACCGCAGAGGCCACCACTCCTGTTAGGTGATCCTCCCCACCTGCCTTTCTCTTTGGATTCTGGAAACTTTATGCATGGTTGTGGTTTTCTGCTGTTACCAGCCCTGGGGTTGTTCTGCATGATCCTTTGTGGTTTCCCCACACCCTCCCCACATCTTTGTAAATAGTCCTTTTATTAGATTCCCCTTAAATTCCCACTTTGAGTGTGCCAGCTGGTTTCTGCTGGGATCCAGACAGCAATATGCCCTAAGCACAGAATCAGGGAGCCAAAGACTGTTTTAGCTGCAGTGGAGCATAGGCGTGATCTATTCAATTCTCATTTTACTGATGAGGAAACAGAGGCAGAGAGATTTTGAGAGACTTGTCCACAGTCACCAGCCAGTATGTGGCAGACGAAGGACCAGAACGCAGATCTTCCGAGTCTGTTTGGTGCAACGGGGTCCTCTGCAGGTCTTTGGCACCACCAGAGGTGTTCACTGATGGCGCCTGTCCAGGAAAATTAGCCCCAAGCACTCGACCAGTAGACGGATTTTCTACACACAGAAGCTTCTGGTCAGGAGGTTATCAGCAGCTCCAGGGAGGGATTCAGTGAGGAGGCTAGTGATTTTAAAAATCCAGAGATCCATATAGAATTTTGGGGAGCAGCTTCCAAAGATCCTAGCTACACTTGGCTTCCAAATGGTGCTTCAGTCAGTAGGGAGGATAAAAGGTGGAAATTCATGAAGTGGGGCCTGTATCTTTCAGTGTGTACGTATTCTCTGTAGGTAGGTGGAGGGGATGAGCAGGGGAACGGTTGCAATCAGGTGAGGCAGGTGTCACTTCATAGGCACGAGAGATCAAAGTCATGATAAAATAATTACCATGAATTGAATGCCTGTGTTCCAGAAACTGCACTGAGGGACCTACATTATTTTATATAATCCTAACCATAACCTTCATTTCAAAGATGAGGACATTTAAGCAAAAGGAAGTTATACCCATAGTGAGTGGGAAACAAGCCCCAGAGAAGACCTAGCGTTCGATATACATTGAGAACACAGTCACCATGGCAGCAAAGATCATAAAATGTCACTGAGTCAGATGCTGGGAATGAATGAGAAATGAAAATCAAGAAAGAAGCACTATGAACTAGAAGCACCATACTGTCTGTACCCGTGGGCTGTGGGCCGTGGTGTAAGAGAGTGTGGAGATGACTAGAATGTAGCTGGAAAAATGTTGTGATGTGGAAGGACAGGGTACCAAGGGGGCACAGGGAAGGAGGGGACAAGCGGCACAGGCAGGGGAGGGCATGGGGCAAGGCGGCTTTCATAGAAGAAGTGACAGCCGAGTTAAGAACTGAAGGCTGAAAAGGAGTTGGTGGGTGAAGCAGAAGGGAAAGTGTTTCAGGCAGATTGAATAGCGTGTTCAAAGACCTGCTGTTAGGAGAACTCCTGGCAAAGAAGTTTATTGGAGTTGGACCTAGAGGTCAGAAGGAAGTGGAAGTGGAAGTGGGCGAAGCTAAAAACCTAAGTCAAGGACAGTGAAAGTTGAGCCTATAGGTCATGTTACAAAATTTGGACATTTTTCCCTGAGAGCATTAGAGACACTGAAGGTTTTAAATAGGGAGATCACCTGACCAGATTTGCAGGGGTCACTGATCCTTGGACAGAGTTCACTCTCTGCTCGGGGTTTCTTGCGTGAATGAAAAGACTGCACTTTGTTTAGGGTAGGTCTATAAAGCAGCCAGCGTGAGGCTGAGCTCACAGGGACCCGTGGGTGTTAATTATCCTTGACTGAGAACTGGGTCCTTCCAGGGATCCCAGGAGTTCTGAGTCACTGAGAGGGCTTTGCCGTGTTTGCCAGTCTATTACCTGGCACTGTCTGCCTAGCGCAAAGGAATTTGTGTTTACTCTTTCATCTTGCTTCCTTTGTTAGTTTTGTTCTGTTTAAAGGGGAACACAAGATGCTGTTCCACAGAGCTGGTTAATCATTTTCACAGTGCGATACGATAAGTAGTTGCCATCTCTTTTTAACTAATCTCTGAGTTTCGTGTGCTTTTCCATTTCCCATTCAGTACACTCCAGCCCTGAGCTGGGAGAGTGGCTCAGGATATTTAGCTGCCTTGGGCGGATTTGGAAAACTTGACCTTGAATTCGGATCTGGCCATGCGATGCAATGAGACCTTGCTGAACTTTGGGAGTACAACATCCGTAGGACAGAAACCCCTGGCAGGGGGAGGGCAGAAAGGACGTCCCTTTGTAAAACGTGAATGGATACAGGATTCAGACATGGGCGGTATCTACATGTGCCTTAAACAGCCCAGACAAGTCCCTTAAAATACGCTTACTAAACAAAAGAGGGAGGTGCACGGGTATTCTTTATAAGTGAAACAAACTGTTCATGAAATTATATCTACCCTTACATGTCATTTCCTTTATCCTTTTTTCTACTCTCCTCTTCTCTTCCATTACACTCCGTTTAAAAAGAAAACGCTGGTTACAAACCACTAAATTGATTTCAGAGCTCGCTAATGATTGGGTTATAACCTATAGTTTTAGAAACACTATTATAGAGGATTTAACCAAAAATGTATTTTTTCCTGGCTATGGCAAAAAACTAATCCAACCTGAACTATGGAGTTACTAAGTCCCACCTAATTGCTTGGGGTGTCTTACAATTTTCACAGAGACTCTTGCCTCATTGGAAGGGTAGGAATGTCATTTTTTCCAGAAAGCCATATCTTCTGTGGCTAAGAGATGGTAATCTCTTGAATCCCACTGTCTTCGGGAGGATATTGAGTAGTATTTGATAGCTATGTAATGGCTCCTTCCCATGAGAAACCTATTTTCAGTTCAAACTCGAATCAGAGGGCTATTCCTCTGACTAAAACAAGGACGATGGCGAATGCACTGCTGGTCACTACCTCCAGGACAGCTGACTAGAGTTCACAGTGGCGAGATCAGAGAGAGAACACTTTTTCCCGGGAAAAGGTGTCATTTCTGTGTTCTGAAGTAAATGGCAGCATGGGTTTCTCAGGTTCTGTTGAAGGGAGCAGTTCTACTTAGCATTATTGTTAATTATATCTTAGTCCAGAAAATAAGCGAATGAGTGTACACTTGAGAAGTTTTCATGAGCCGTGATCGAAGTATGAAAATCCTTTCAGTCACAGCTGGTGTGGGTGGAATAAAACCATAGAAGTCATGGAATCCTGGGACAGAGATCCGAACACTAAAGGTAAGAAGATAAACCTGGATAGAACAGACTAGAACAAAGCCATCTTCTCTCAGTCTTCTGGGCTAAAAGGTTTCCTCTAATATTGTAGTGAGAAAAGAATTAGAAATTGATGTCGGAACCTCAGTGTGTTTGACGGGTGTTTGCAAATACCCTTCAAATGAGCAGTCAACGTTACACAGCTCTCTTTCTGTGCTGTGGGCTCCGCCGTTCTCATAAGCCATTTGCGTGGCCTTTGTAAGCTGTAAGTCTATGACCCAAATCAAAACTGACAATCTTTTCTCAACTGGTTCTATCCTGTGTTACATACCACCAACGAGGGTAGTTTTTGCTTTGCATTCAGCAAATAAAACTTTTTAAAAAATGTTTTCCTTCCTGCATATTCGTACCACTCCCCCACCCAAATTCTTATGTTGAATTCCTAACCCCTGACGTTGATGGTGTTATAGGAGGTGCTTAAGTCATGAGAGTGAAACCCTCATCAATGGTGCTAATACTCTTTATAAGAGACTCCAGAGAGACAGATCCCTAGTCCCTTCTGCCATGTGACCTGGAGGGGGGCACTCACCTGATCGTGCTGGCACCCGGATCTTGGATTTCCATACTCTAGAACTGTGAGCAATTCGTTTCTGATGTTTTTAAGCTACCCAGTCTGTGGCGTTTTGTTATAGCAGCCAAAGCGCACTGACATGCTTTCCTCAGAACTTGAGCTATTAGCGATTTTCAGCAACAGTGCTCAGGAGAGGAACTCCCACGTCCACGTTCTCCGTTCTTGTTCTCCGCAGCACTGTTGACTGGACTCCGTGTGGTCGCCATTTCCTCTTGCTCCCTTTCTACTGGGATTTCTTCTCTTTCACTCTTGTCTTCCTCAGGAACCCGGTTCTTGATGAGGTTCCCCTATGTTTATCCTTTGAGTTCTCTTTTCCTCCTGAAACATAACTATACGTGTTGCAGTGTTTCAGAAATAAGATTAATGTTCAAAAGAGTTTTGCTAAAATGTTAATGAATTAAGGGGGATACATCTTCTGAAAACATTTTCATTTTAACTGAGGCCTCCGATGTCCTAACCCAAGGGGTAGACATAACTAGTCCAATTCTTTCACTTTTTTAATCTAGATGAAGGATCTAAGGCTCATAGATGTTAACTTTTCCCTCTTCCTCCTCAAAAGGAATATTCTACCAGTCAAATTTGTAAGTTTCTTTGTCCTTTCATTGAAGCATTGTGTTTTCCTGTAGGGGAAAAGGATAAACTTCCATACTCTTACCACTAATCCATTAAAACTTCTAACTTTCACAAAGCTTACAATTCAGATGGAGAGTATTTCAGACATTAAAAAGAGATAACATATAAAGTAATATATGTTAAATGTCCAAAAAATAAGTGGTCAATGTTGTTGAGATAAGGGCAGATATATAAACCTGGGTTTATTTTACAAATAACTCTTCTAGTTCAAACTCAAGAGTGTAGAGAGATAGAAAGAGCATCTGTCTCACACTCTCATAATGAAAAAAAAAAGAGGGTAAACAGATTGCAAGTTGATGACTTTTGCTGAACAAGGTCAGAAAACCTGAGAGAGGGTAGCCCCTGACTCGATGAACATCTAAAGAGAGAGAGGCCACTGCAGGGAGAGACAAGATGTGAACAAGATGTGACTTACGTGGTGGGAACACAAGTGGACACTGATAAGAAACGTTCCACTGAGGGGATTAGAGAATTGGCGGAGGCCAAGTATGCACTGGTCAGAGTTCGATGCCCCTACAGGCCATAGGAATTGGGTGAATCTGAAATCTCTTCAAGTTTTTTCTCCTCAGACTCTACTGAGCACTTGCAGCAAAAGTTGGAGAGGGTACTAAGAAAGTGTCTCATATGGGAGGGACACAGGAGCCACTGGAGGATGGACACAGGATTCCATCTGGACCCCCCACACCAAATTTTCCTAGGGAATGAAAGCTTTAATGTGTAGGGGGAAAGGCAACATAGCTGTTTACAGTACTGTATGAGGTGGGACCAAAATCCCCCCTGGAATTATCTTCTGGAGGGCAACCCCTTGTAGTACAGGCTTCCCCTGCTAGGTGAGTGTTCTGGGAACCCATCTGTATCAGTGTACCAGCTGGTATTGTTGTGAGAGGCTGCGTTCAGCTTTAGTGAATTTTTTTTTTAAGATTCTTTCAACCCATTTGTCCATTTCATGATCAGTAATTTAAGAATGCACCTGCCCACACCGTGCTGAGTGTTCAGCAGGTTTTGACCAAAAACAGAAGGACCCCCCATACACCATCCTCCCTATTCGTCCACTCTCCCCACAAGTGACTTTCTTTTCGTTTCCCCGGGGTGAAAAATGTCCTCAAAGAGAAATGTTTTGCTGATGTGGAAGAGGTGAAAAAAAATCGCAGAAGCACTAACAGGCATCAAAATTGATGAATTCAAAAACCATTTTGAGCAGTGGCAAAAACATCTCAGTAGGCATATTGCATCAAATGGAGGCTACTTTGAAGGTGACTGAAGTTTAAGCATGCAAGAATAAATATACAATTTTTAATAAATAAATTCCATTTTTGGGGGGATCCCTCACTGTATGAAAACCCATTGTAGTTGGAGGAAGGACAGTAAGGATAAGCACTATGCCACTGGGGCAGAACAGGGACACGGACTATGTCTGGCCCACGCCTATAGCCAGTGGAGAAACAAACACTGAGATAACTACATCCTCGGTCTGCTGGGAGTGCCAAGGAGGAATGACACTCCAGTAACAATGAGCACACCTAATACAAACACTCAGACATTGTTTTCTAAATACCATTCTTCAATAGAAGAAATCAGCATGCCCTGGAAAAGTGGTTCGTTCCAGGGCTGAGGCAGGTAAAACACAGGATAGTCCTAGAGAATTTTGAGGGGTCAAAAAGCAAAGAGATGGGAAAAAATGCCAGTGTCATGTTAAAAGGGCACAAGAGCCAAATGAGCTCTTGTTGGTCAAATCTGTAATAATTTGAGCAACAAAATAAATAACAATTGTATTGGATTATAACTCATAGCATGAAGTAAATATCCGTGAGTCTGTACTGTTATAAATAAATAACTGAATAAATGTATAAATGAAGAAAGTATAAATTGTCTTTATAGAAGAATGCCAAATCATAAATACTGAAGGAAAGAGGGAAGTGGAAAAATCATCATTAGAATACAGTAAAAATCACAGTAAAATTTGCTACAGTCGAGGTCTGTTGATGGGCGTTAAACACCAGTGCATGCAAGCTTGAGGAGAAACAGAAGAGTTGTAGGATCTTGAAATAGTTTCTTCCAAATATTTATTACTTACAAAAAGAAAAATAGTAGTTTTTCAGTGGAGAAATCTGGGAAAGCCACCCTAATCAAGTGATCTCCCGCAATGTGCGTTACTGTCACGGATCACTGATGTGACACGCTGAGGGAGCGCCTTCTCCGTGGTAGCGTTCCACACAGAGCGTCACCCAGGTTCTGTGTAGCTCATTTCTTAACCTCTTTGGCTACATTTTGTGTGGCATATTACAAGCTATATGAAAATAAGCATGTCAGCTGTGTTGATTGTTCTTCATGTTTAGCCTAAGAAGGAAATTTAGTAGAATACAACCAAAGCCTTGAAAAAGAAAGAAAAAATCTCAGCTGTAAGTGCTACCCTAATACTAGTTAATGAATATTGAATGTAGCTCTGTACTTTCTTGCTTCCAAGGTAAAAAGGGAATCACGAACACTAAACGCCAAATTTTGTGAGAGATAAAGTTTCCCATAACAATATACATTTTTGTACCATTCTAAACAGGTTTCCAGAGAGGAAAAGACACCTTTAATTCCAATCCTATCATATAGTTTATGTTGGAACATTTATACTTGGTTTGTTTGAACACATATTTTCTATATCTGCAATCACAGTATAGATGTCATTTTGTATTGTTTTATTCACTTACATCATAAACATTTTCCATCTTTCTACATAGTCTTTTATGCTTGTATAACACTCTGTCATGTGAAAATGCCATAATTTACATACACATTTCCCCATTGTTGGACACTTCGGCACGGGATATTTCTTGGCACTGACTTCTGGGAGACACTTTTTTTGTGGGGATACTCAAAAGAGGGGACTTGGAGCAAAGAAACGATGTCATTGACAGCACTTTTATACAACACAGAAGAGAATTTCATGAGAACATTGCACGTAATCACTCTGCATAGGAGGTGAGGGTTTGACCCAAAAATGTAAACCAGTGAAGTGAACTTACCAAGGGTTCAGTTTTTGGCAGGACTGGTGTGAGGGTGTTGTATACCTTTGTATGCCTTTCCGTGTTTAACATGGACCCTTTCACATAACTGAAGCTGAGTAAATGCATGTTGATGTAAACATACTTTCATCCTCATTTTTCCATTTCTTTACCTGCCTTCACTCTGGAGGAAAATCCACCTCTCAACTACAGTATTTCTAAGCATTCACATCAGAATCATATGGCTGTAAGAAACAAAGAACTTACATGCAAGAAAGGAAATATGGAATACTCTCGGTGTTAGTGAGGAAAGAGAAAATAACACAACTCTTAAAGCTACAAACCGCAAAGAATAAAAGTATATTTAGTAGAAGCGAGTAGTAGTCTTCAAGAACTTGTGCTTTCCTATTCTTACCCTCAAAATTAAATGAAAAAATCAGCAAAGCATTTCAATGTTTTCAAGTTGATTATGTAGATCATTAGAAATTATTTTATTTTTTGGCTATGAGAAAATTCCTCAGGTCCCCACCCCAAATCTTTAAATCTTTGTAAAGAAATCAAGCTTTCTAAAGGACCAGGTGTCTGTTCATTTACATAAAACTACATTTTTGAACATATTATTTTAAAGTCTGAGTTTATCGCCCTGACCAGTGCAGCTTAGTTGGTTGGGCATCGTCCAGCAAAGTGAAAGGTCACCTGTTTGATTCCCTATCAGGGCACATACCTGGGTTGTGGGTTCGGTCCCCAGTTGGGGTATGCGCAAGTGGCAACCTATCGATGTTTCTCTCTCACATTGATATTTCTTTCCCTCTCTGTCTCCCTCCCTTCTGTCTCACTAAAAATAAATAAATAAAATATTTTTTAAGTATGAGTTTATCAAGGAGTCCTTAGTGTTTAATGCTTTGCTTTCCTTTTAAATATCTTACCCTTTTCAAATATGTTCTTTATGATTAGGGTGCTGATAAAAAATGTTTAACAATCTCCCATTTTTGGTAAATATTTTCACTTTTAGGTATTTTAGCTGTGAAATTATATTTTTTCCTTCTTTGAAAGTTTTATTTTTGTAAGTCCTAGTATTTACCTGTAACTCAACTCCACTTTTACATTTTAAATATAATGAATTCCAAAATTATTCAATAATGTCTTGGGTGTTTCATAGTTTCAATGCTATATGTCTGGTATAAAACTGAATTCTTTCCACTTGTACTTTTGGTGAGCTTGTGAGCTATTCCATTTAATTATTGGTTTCTTTCATCAACTGTGAGAAATGATCAGCTATTCTCTCTTTGAGTAGTGCTTCTTTATTATTATTTCTCTTTGCTCCTCCTGGTACTCTGATGAAATAAACATAGGATATTCTCATCTGCCTTTTATGTCTTTAACTCCTCTTTCACGTTTCCCATCTCTTTGTAGATAATTTCTTAATGTGTATCTTTGGGCCCGCCAATTCTTTTCTTAGCTGTGTCCAAGGTGTTAATCTGCCCAAACCATTTTGGATTAATTACTATATTTTATTCTTCATTTATTGGTTATATATAATTTATGTTTCATTTTGTCCTGTCATTTGCCTGGAATCTTAAGTTATTCAGAAAGTCTGTGTGTGTGGATATGTTGCCACTTACTACCTTTTGTTAATAACCTGGCTTCCTGAGTAAGCACATAAAATAAAAAAATATTGTAAGAAAATGACAACAAATAATTTTTTAGTATAGTACCATGAAATATTTGAAATATACTTGTACAAAAAAGGCATTTTCTAGTTATCTGAAATTCAAGTTAAACTGGGTGTCTTGTGTTTTTATTTGTTAAATCTGGCAACTCTAGGAAATATCGAGCCGCTGTGCTGAGTGATGTGACACCCCTTACTCATGAGCAATAAAATGAAAGAAATACTTTGCCAGTTTGCAGTAATCAAGCAGTATTTTACAATATAGATATTTTGTCAATAGTATGTCCAAATCTTTCAGGAACCTTTCAATCACAATCATAAAAATGTTTGTTCAGGTCTTGGACTTTCTCTCAAATCATGTATGTACCAGAAATCATATGTAACCCGGACATACACTCCTAAAAAGCTCAGTTACCAGGTGTATGACTTGCTCCTGACAGTTTTGCAGTGCAAGATTCAAATTACTGCCTTAGAGACATGACAAATTACTACTTGTCATAGGCCTTTGGGTTGCAAACTGTCACAGTCATAAATGCGAAAAGAATGTGCTCGTCGTAGCAATGATTTTCACTCTGTCTTTGTGGGGTCCCAGGGCTCTTTGAGGTGTTTCTGAGGCCACCATGAGGGTGTGCTTCTCAGTGCCGGATTGATTCCAGGTTGTTCAGTTTTCATCTGTTATATGCATTTGGGCTCAAATGGGATATACATTTCATTTGAACAAAGTATTCAGCTGTTTAGAAATAATTTGAAAACTGATAATTTGGAAACACATAGGCTTTGGTGTGAGAAAAACTTATGTCTTACTCTGGTTCGGGCAATTATCTTCTATGTAAACTTAGACTAGTTACTTAACCTCTCCCAAACCTTTTCCTCAAATGAGAAAAAGAGATAATAATAGAACTTTTCTCATAGGCCTTTTTACCCTCTTTTTACTGTGTTAAGAACACTTAGCATGAGATCTAACCTCTTAACAAATTTCTAAGTACACAATGCAGCATTGTTAACTCTGGGCGCTATGTGTTTGGGAGACCTCCAGAGCTCACTCATCTTGCGTATCTGAAATGTTATGCCCATTGGACAGCGGCTCCCCATTTCTCCCTCCCCTCCTCCACTGGTTAGCATGATTTTATTTCTTGTTCCTATGAGTTTGACTACTTTAGATACCTCATATGAAGGAATCGCGCAGTGTTTGTCTTTTATGTCTGACTTATTTTGCTGAGCATAATGTCCTCCAGGTTCACCCGTGGCATTGCTGAAGATAGGATTTCCTTCTATTTTAAGGTTGAATATTACTATATTACATATCATATAATATGAACAATATATATGATATGCATGCCACATTTCGTTACCCATTCACGCGCTGATGGGCCCTTAGGTTGTTCCACATCTTGGCTCCTGTGAACGGCGTTGCAGTGAACACAAGAGTGCAAATATCTCTTCCAGGTCCTGATCCCCATTCCTTCGACTGGACACCCAGGACTGGCATTGCTGGACCATACGGTATGAGAAAATAAGATAATTAATGCAAAATGTTTAGCAAAGCATCTGGTACATATTAAATAAGTAATAAATGTTAGCTATTATAATTATCTTATGTTAAAAGTAATCTTTGATTCATTTAATAATGACTTAAATTACATTTAACTAATAGTAGCTTCTATTTTGAGCCAGTAATGGATGTACTTTTTCTCCTGTGAACAGCCTGTTGAGGTCATTGCTTTTACATTCTATGGGGAATAAAACTGAGGCTTGGGCCTCAACACGGTGAAAAACAGTGTTGCTTCAATTGTGAAGCGGCAGACCAGAGTTTTGAACTTGGGTGTCTTTGAGTTGAAGTATACTATTCTTTCTATTAAACCCAAATTGCCTCTTCCAGAGTTAACAGGGAGCACATTGATCATGACTTATAATATCATTTAAGATTTCAGATCTGTGGATTTTATAGTTTTCAGAAAGTTGCATTATTAATTACTCAGTGTCTTTTTTCTAAGAATCAATATTAAGGAAATTGATGTAAGTGATCAGAAGAATTTTTGAGGGCCTTCACTTCAGGTGCCCTCTGATTACTTACTTCCTGAACTCTGGAAAGCTGTGGTTTGCAGTGGTAATCGATGTCGCCTTCAGGAGTGAAGGAAAACCCCTTGTCATCTCACCCTCAGAATAGTCTTGCTGTCCTCTAATTTTCTGCAATTACTTCTTTTAATTATTTCTGTAGGTTAATGACATGACAGAGCAGCTGCAGCAGATAAGTGAACTGCTTCTGATAAATATACAATTACAGCAAGTCATACCAAATAGGGTTTTGTTTTCTGTGCCACCAAAATACACAAATGCCTTATTTTTTAAGTATGAAAATATTTTATAATTAGCACGCCAGGCTATCCCAGTCACTGGCAACACAGAATCTCCGTGGGAGATTTTTCATTTGCTCGTTGAACTAGCATCTTCTGAATCAGTCTTCCTTCACCTGAATTTCCATTTTAATAAATTTCAATAAAACATCAGTGGAACATTTGTCTGTTCTCTTTTTAGTTCCTGTAATACTGTTGCTGTTTATGAAACATCATTTTATGTCTGGCACTTTATACAGATTATTTCACTCAATCTTTATTACAACCTAGCAAAATGGGTTTTATTCCCTTCTAACTACCAGGAAAATGAAGCTGAAGGAGTTAGAAATGCCGACCTAAACTTTCACTACCTGTACATGAGGAAACTGGAATTGATTCTCAGGCTTTATTAACTCTGAAGGCGGAGCTTCTTCTCAACGTTAAGTGCAGATAAACCCAAATCTCAAACAATTCCACCTACGATGTATGTGATTATAGGTATATAGCAAAGCACGACTTGGGGTGCAGTGGAGATCAGTGTGATAAATGTGGTAATAGGGAACATTTATCGAGAGTTTATTATGTGATAGGCATTGTGTAGCACTTTACAGATATTAACTAAATTACTATGCACTAATGCTCTTTGGGTATGTTTTTATAACCAAATTACAGATGAGAAAACTGAAGTGTATGTAACTGTCACTCTGAAAATATTCTACACCCAATAAATGGGGGTCCTGACTTTTGACCTGATTCTGTGTGACTAAAGATCTCTTCATCCTGAGATGATGAAGGGACTTGGGTTCCAGTCATTCCCCTTTTTATTTAGTACCTTGGCAGGTTCTGAATCTGTGCCATGTTTTAGATGTTGGCAGAAATTGTGTGTTGATTTAGTTTAGGGTAATTGATGTCTGATTTCTTATCCAGTATCTTCTTGTATCTTCTGGAAGTAAGGGGGGAAATATCTTCTATAATAATCCAGTTGATTTTCTGCATGGGCTTGTAAATAATGCTTAGTTTTAGTTTAGAAAATCCTTTTTTTACCCTGGTTGGTGTGGCTCAGTTGATCGAGTGCCTTCCTGCCAACCAAGGGTTGCATGTTCACTTCCCAGTCAGGGCACATGCCTGGGTTGTGGGCCAGGTCCCCAGGAGGGGGTGCATGAGAGGCAACCGCACACTGATGTTTCTCTCTGTCTCTTTCTCCCTCCCTTCCCCTTTCTAAAAATAAATTTAAAAATCTTAAAAAAAGAAAACCCTTTTTCTCTATCATTTAAAACAAAAAATCTTTATTCTCTTTTTAGAAATATATATCATTGGTCAAGTACTTTTTATTTTATTACTTTATTTTATTTATTTTACTTTATTACTTTATTTTATTTATTTAGTACTATTTATGTTATTTATAAATATTTTGAAACCTCTCTGTGGGAAAACTGCTTTCACGTTTTAAATTTTGTGTATTCATTTTTCTAAACATTAACATTTATTAAATCTGACATGTATTAGTCTTGATTTTTTTATTGAGCTTTAACTGACACATAATATGGTATTGTTTTCAAGTGTACAACATGATTCCATATTTGTATATATTGGGAAATGATCACCACAGTAAGTCTAGGTAACACCTGTCACCATACAAAGATTTTTCCTTGTGACAAGAACTTTCAAGATCCCATCTCTTGGCAACTTTCAAATACGCCACACGACCTTATGAACTATAGTCACCATTGTGTGTGTTACCTCCCAAGGACTTATTTATATTTTAAAACTAAGCTTCTGTCACAATTTTTTAAAAACACAAATCATTAACCCCCATCCCCTTATGAGCCTAGTTCAATCTACTTTAAATTTTCCTCCATTCTCTCTTGTTCTGGCATTTAAAAAAAATGAAATATCTTTTATTCATTTATGCATTAAATACTCTGCCAGGTATTTCTGAATGAGTTTTTAACAACAGGGTCCACACCTGATATTTCCACTGTATTCGTGTCTGTCCTCATCTGGGGATCAATACAACATCAAAAGAGAACAGATTATAAAACAACCAACCCATAATGGTACTTTGGTTGCTGAGCAGGCCACTCTCCCCATTATCCCCCCTCCCGTGACATGGGTTCTTTTCAGAACAAATGTGGCACTTGGGAGGAGTCATGTGTAGCCTGAAGCAATAAATGATTACCTTGCACTAATGGGAGGTCTCAGTGTTTCTGTGTTGCTATGGTGAACCCTGGGAAGCCCCTGCAAAGGAGGGATCAAGATCCCTGGATTTAGGGCCAGAGTGGAGAGCATGCTCATAAAGCACGGAGATCTCTGGAGGCTCTTTGCCTCGGTTCGGGTTGACAATTACAACTTAATCTTCTCTTGAGGGTGACTTTGAAACAGAGAACTATTGAGTCACTGTTGGGAGCAAACAGCTATGCTGCTTGTAATCACGCCCGCACCGCAGTTTGGACTGAACTCTCTTAGAACCTTTGCCCCAAATGATCTTGTTCACCACATTGTATACTTTTCTGAAATTCTTCATCCCTTGAATTTATTCCCAATGATCAAGGGAGTTTGTAAGGGCAACGTTCTTGTTTCAATGAAAATATCACAAAGATAATAATAATTCTTCCCTATTCAGTGTTTCAGTAAGTTGTGCAGGCACTGTTCTCAGTAATTTATACAGATTGACTCATTTAATCCTCAATACAACGTAGGACAGATAGGCACGCAGAGGGACAGGGAAGGTCGTGGCTGCCCAAGGCACACAGTGAATAAGGGGGGACGCTGGGATTTCAACAAGGACTTCCTCTGGACCCTGTCCTCTACCCTTTCATCACATAGCATCCCGTTTCATCTGTTAACACTAACTGAATGCATTAAAATCAATTCTTGATGTTTCCTGAATTTAAAAGGACACCCCTAATAGGATTTAGTTTATCATCATTGCATCACTAACTCACTCACCCATTGATCAAATGTGTGTTGGGTGTACTTGTCACTGTGTGAGGTATGCTGGCATTAATAGATAATATCCCTGATTTCATGGAACATTCAACCTGTGTGGGAACACAGACTTTGAAACAAGCGGTTGCAGGTGAACAAGCATGATGTGTGACATGACAGGGATGCCCCAGGGAATGGAGGACATAACCATGTCCATATATTGCGCGGGGGGCTTCTTTGAGGAAGTAATGTTACTGCTGAGACCTGAAGGATGAGTAGAGGTTTGTCAGGGAAAGGGTAAGAGGAGGGGGGTTTCTAGGTGGAGGGAGCAGGAGAGGGGGTGGTTATAAGCCAGAAAGAACACCTGCCGCTTGCACAGAAGTGTGTGTAAACAGCAGAAGTAAGGATGAAGAGCTAAACAGGCCACGTTATGGATGAAGCCATGTTATTTCAAGGATGAAGAAAACCCATGTGAAAGATTTAAAAGCCTGGGATTGAGTAGCATGATTAGATTTGCATTTTAGAAAGAATAACCTGACTACCAAGTGGAGGGGAGATTGGAAGTTTGGGAGCGTGAAGGAGCTAGTCTGGAGGCAAAGCCAGTTAGGAGGCTGTCCTGCAGAATCCCAGCCACCGGGTCTGGAGTGTTAATGGAGAGCATCGGCAAAATTTAGGATATACATGGAAGGTAGGATAAATGGGACTCAGTGACTGACCGGATGTGAAGACGAGGAGTTGAGGGTCAGATGTTCCTGGCTCTGGTAAAGGGAAGACGACTATGTCACTTACTGAGAGAAAGCACCTCGGATGTGTGCATAGGCCATGGAGAAAAGGTGATGACGATGACATTAATTGGGTACACTGAGTTTTACGTGCCTCTGAGACATCTAAATGAAGTTTTTAAGAGTCTACAACAGAGCACATAGTACATAGTAGGTGCTCAATGAATATTACTGAGTTGAATGAATGGGGTGTATGTGTTTGGAGCTCAAAGTCAGGCTTGCAGAGACAAAGGTAAAGTTTTCCAAAATATTAGCATTCAGAGGACAACCAGAGCCAAGGCGGTCCCGAGATGGGAGAGTGCGAAGCCTGAGAAGACAGCAGGCCTGGGACTGAGCCGGGGGCAGGGCCCGCATTCGAGCAACAGGCGCAGGAAGAGGAGGCTATAAAGGAGGAGGAGCCAGAGAGATGCGAGGAATGGCAGAGGAGGGCCGTGTCACCGAAGCAGGGAGGATGGGCTTTTTCCAGAGGTCAAACTGGCAAAGTCCTCAGGCAGATCTAGCAGCTTAAGACTGAAACCCCTTCCTTGGATTTAAAAATAAGGTAGCCCTCGATGACCTAGTAATATCGGAAAGGGACAAGGACTGAGGGCAGATGGGAGTGGACTGAGGAATGACTAAAGGGTGAGGAAATGAAGACAGCAAGTATGGACAATTTATAAGAGAATATTGGCTGGGAACGGGAAAAAAAGGTAGCAGAAAAGGGCCAATAGAAAGAATACTACAGCCCTTTCCTCTTCCATTTCCCTTTCTCTTACGGAATAATTCAGTCCCAAAACACTTGGGTGGGGCAAAGCCAGGGAGCTGTCCACACAGTGACTGGCTGGTGTGAGATGTTGGAGGCCAAGTAGGGTGAGCGCTGTGTACACTGGGAGAAGGTTCAGTCTGAGATGTCACACATTCGATCACCCTTCCTGTGTGTAACCAACCACCTGTCACCGTGGCCACCCTTTCTCCTCTCCTGATACCCTCCTCGCATCCATATCATTCTGTGCTACTATACCCCATGCCGAGCTTTCCCCAGTAGAGACAATTTGTTCACCCTGCTTGGGCTTCACAGCCTTCACCAAGCCACTTCTCTGCACAGATAGGATGCCCACCCTGCCACGCTGCGTGACACCAATGCAGGTTGCCCCCGTTTGCGGTACCTTCTCACCTCATTTGGGTCTGGACGCCTCATACCAGGGCTTCCCCTCATATGAACACACCTCACTTAGACTCCGAAATTACAGCCAGAACACCCTCATATATGGGTCTCGTGATGGTTAACTTTATGCATCATTTTGACTGAGCTCTGTGGTGCCTGCATAGTCGAGTAAACATTGTTTCTTAGCCTGTCTGTGAGGGTGTTTCTGGACGAGACTGGTATTTGAGTCCATACACTGAGTAAAGCAGACTGCCCTCCTCCCCAGTGTGGGTGGGCCTCATCCAACTCATCAAAGGCCTGAATGGAATAAAAATAAGAAAGAATTATTGCTCTCTGCTTAACTCTTTTTAATCTAAGACATTGGTCTTCTCCTGGCCAGGACATGATCTCACACTCCAACCAGAGTTTACACCGCCAGTTCTCCTAAGTCTCTAGTGTTCTGACTGCAGGTCTTAACCTTACTCCAGCTCAGGCCCCAGTAGCCCGTGCCAGTCCATTGTTCCACACAGTTACCCTGCTTCCCCTCCACAACTGCCTGGGGCTTGGGGTGTCTCAAAGTGGGCCTTTCCCCTGTGTAAACACACCCTTGACCCTGCTTGGGCTCCAACATCCCACACCAGACAGCCATCCGTGTGGACTGCTCTCTTGGGCAAACCACACCTGGTAACTTTAGGACTGAATTATTCAGGAAAGGAAAGGAAAAAAAGACAAGGAAGAAAAAAACCATAATTTTTGTTGATAGTGTTTTACCTCACCTATTCTTCCATCCATAGCCAATGTTCTCTTGTAACCTATTCATATTTGGAGGAAATGTGTGTGTGTATGTGTGTGTATAGATACATTTCCTGGCTCTTCTCTCTAGTGAAAAGGTCTTGAAACAGCAGCTTTCACTATAACAAGGACTTCACCTGGGGCACATGTCTTGGCCTCCACTGAAAGGTCTTCAAAAACAAACAGGCCTCCATGAAGAAATGCTGATTCCAGAGCGGGGACAAGTAAAGAATGGCATGAGCTTTTGTATCATAAAGAGGTGCTAAAAGAAGATAAGACATACCGGAATTACATATTTTGGTAGGCTAATATGCGGCAGCCTGCAAAGCTTTTTCAATAGTTGAAGTGAAAGACAATGAGCCATTGAACCAAGGTTGTGGTAGAAAGACTCCACGAACGGTCAAAATTTGAGATCTGAGGAGCTAAACATGGGGAGATTGGTAACTCAGAGTAAGGGGAAGGATTTTCAGAACTGGATGGATGATATTGACATTCATTAAAATGAAACTGGTGAGCTGAAGAAAGAGATTCATTTGGGAGCGCATCGATACCAAGGTGCCCACGTACATC
Source organism: Mormoops blainvillei (assembly GCA_004026545.1). Taxonomy (NCBI): domain Eukaryota; kingdom Metazoa; phylum Chordata; class Mammalia; order Chiroptera; family Mormoopidae; genus Mormoops; species Mormoops blainvillei. The sequence goes on from PVJD01009454.1 coordinate 22,318, forward strand.
CTGGTGGAAATATTCTACACTCAGATAGGTGTATGGGCCTGAATTGCTGGAGAAAAGTGATCAGCTATAGCCTGTAGATGAATCATGAGACTGGATTAAGGAGTCGATAAAAGGGTAGTTCTAAAGATTTGAGGTATTTGAGGCAGTTTGGCACAGATTCTGTAAGAAAAAACAACTCAGGGGTAAACTCAGGAAAGCCAAGTAGGGGGCAGTTGTAGATTAGGATGAAGTAGAGCTCCAATAGAGGTCAAGGGAAAGGCATGGTGGTTCCAATTCAGGTGGCCCTGAGCGGGAGGTCTTCACTACACGGTGGGCATTTTAGCAAGTCAGACACAGTTTCCATCAGGTTGCCCCAGACACTAAGCCTGTGTCTACACAGGACGGCCGTAATATTTCCATTGAAACACTGTGCCCAGAGCTAAACAGAAAGTTGGATGGGGCAGAACTGTTGTTGCAATCAGCATAGTTTATGTCTGATCCCATCTTTGATTGATTGTTATGCCTCAAAAGTCCTGGCGAGGCACTTCTCTGTGGCACCGTGCCTCCTTAGCAGATGGGAATGAGTGTAGTTATTCAATGATTTGGTACGTGCATCAATTTTAATGATCAAAGCAGGATTTTCTGTGCAGTGTCTAGGCATGAGGTTAAAAGGATAAAATGCCATTACATCTCCAGCACAGAAATGGATTAGTGCTGAAAACTTAATTGCTTATGAAAGTTAAAAGTTTGTTTAATTTTACTCCGGATTTGTGTTCATCTGGGAACTTATGATAATGAAGCCTTTCAGTCCCAATTCGGCTCTCTGGGGGAAGAACACATACAAATTCATTTAATAACCTAGTCTGACTTTTATCTCTAAACAGATGAATCAGGTGCAAAAGAGCAGAACATAGACCTCTGTGTGTGCTTCCCATCACATTGCTTTTGCAGAAGACAGCATGATTTGGGAGTTGTTCTAAATGCAAGGAGGTAAGTTTTGGAGATCTAATGTACAGCATGTTAACTATAATTAGTAATACTGTATTATATACTTGAAATTTGTGAAGAGAGTAGATTTTAAGTACTCTCACCACATAGACACAAATGGTAGCTATGTAAATGATGGATTGTTAATTAACTTGATTATGGTAATCATTTCACAATGTATACATATATCAAAATATCATATTGTATACCTTAACTGTATACAATTTTTATTTGTCCAGTACACCCCAATAAAGCTGGAAAAATAAAGGTAAGGAGAAATGTAAAATTAAAGGAAATGTATCAAGAACTTCAGCATATAACATGTTTTAAACTTTGAAAGATATATATACCAGGAACATGTATAAAGGACCCATGGACAAAGACCACATAGGGGGAGGATTGAATGTGGGCCATGGGGGTGGGTAGGATGAAGGAGGCTAAGGCGGGGGAAATGGGGACAACTGTAGTTGTACGACAATAAAAAAATTAAAAAAGAAATATATAAATAATAATAAAAATTTGATCCTAGAATCAGAACTGTATTCAAGGAAATTCCCAGATAATTGGAGGAAAAATATTTTATTCTATTACATTAATTTTTGAATAGAATTTCTTTCTGCAGAAGAATTTCAATTTTTTATTTTGCTAGTATATTGTGGTAGTGTATTTCAGTCTATGATTCTATATAAAACTCCTCCAAGACTTAGGGCCTGACATAACCATTTATTTTGCTCATGATGTGTGGGTCAGGATTTGGGGAGGACTCTGATGGATGGTTCATCCCTGTGACATGTGGGGTCCACGAGGGTGGCTGGGGCTGGAGAGCCACTTCCAAGCTGTCATCTACACTAATGTCTGGTGCCTTGGTGCTCCTTGGCACCTCTCTCTGTTCCTGTCAATTTTTTTCTCTCTGTCACGAGGTGTTGTATGCTTTGGAGCCTCTCCATGTGGCTTGGGCTTCTTGTAGCATGGTGAAGTCAGGGGAGTCTCTTGGTTTAAAGATACAAATGATTCCAGGATACTTAAGGGTTACACCTCCACTTGGTACAACATCATTTGACGTATTCTGTTGGTCAAAGCAAACACAAGACCTACTAGGTTCAAGAGGGTTGAGAAATAAATTCCATATCTTGATGGGAATGTTGCAAGAAAAGAGCACATACAGGTGATCGGTTGGCATCATCTTTAAAATATCCAATAGGCCACATTGCAGAACCAGGGAGACACTGCAGGGATTCCAGCATCTCCCAAAGTGTGATCCGCCGACTGCCTCTGTTCGGATGGCCTGGAGAGGGGACCCTCTTTGGTGTGTAGAATGCTGAGCCTTATTTGAGACTTTCCGGGTCAGAGTCAGAATCTCTGTGAGTGGAACTCTGTGGCTTTAACAAGTCCTCCTGGTGGTCTTGATGGGCAGCAAAACTACTGAAGAGAGCTTCTGAGTGTAGCTCTGGAGAAAGAAAGACCTGGATTCCAACGTGACTGCCATCAACTAGCTGTGTGACCTTGGGAGTGAACTCATTCTCTCAGTAATGGTTTCCTCATCTGTAAATTGTGCCTAGTGATAGTACCTACTTCACTGTGTTGTTTCTTAGAATAAAATACACATTGCCTGTGATGTCTATAGCATAATGTGTGACATGTTGTGAGTATATTAATAATAAAGGTTCAGTGGGTTAGTGGGTTTTATTTTTCAAAATGGATGACGATTTTTGAGTGTGTAGTGAGGCTTTCTTCATATGAATAGCCTGGGCATGAGTTGTGGTCACAATTAATTTCAACATTTTGTCAATGTGCCAATGATGAGTGCAGTTTTTATTAGAAACCCTCGGCTGGGCAAGTGTGGACCTTCCTGTATGTTTAAGAATTGTGTTGATTCATCTATAATGAAGAGCTAACTTACTGAACAGCATGCAGCATGCTGGCTGGTGATAACCTTGAAACTGTTTAAAAATGATTCAGTAAAATGATGAGTATAGTTTGGGCAGTAAGACACTCTTGGCATTTATCCCATGACTGGGTGAATTTCAAATATGTGTTGACATGGCCTTTTTGAACTTATGGCTTGTTATTACATGGTAGTGGAAATGAGGCCCTTGGTAGGAAAAAATGTAGGGCTGACCTGGCAATTGGCTAAATAAAGAAACTCAAAGCTCAGTATTATGCATTTATTAGTATGCTTTGTTATAGTAAAATTATAATTAAAAACATGAAATATCAACAATAATAAGTAAATGCTGAGAAGTCTAAGTTGTTCTTGAAAAGTTTTGGGTTTAGAATGCAAACAAAATCTTCAGAAAAGACCCTTAAAGTATTTGGTTCTGTTCTAAGTGTCAGCTGCAGTGGATATGAGACTGCAGCATCTGAAAAATGGGCACTACATGTTCGTGACAATGAAAGAAGAGTGCTCAGACAACGAAAAGCACCAGGCTTTGTTTCCTGTCCCTGAAGAGCTCCTAGAGTGAGGTTCTTCTTTAAAAGCCAACATACCGGAAATCCTGCACTAAAATGTGTTTCGTACAACTCAGAACAAAATGAGAAGCAGGTCCTGGGAGAAGTTGGTTTAGAATGATAATTGAATTTTTATACACCCTGTGAATTTTCTGTGTGTTGCCTGTCCCTGTAGAGAGAGAGGAAGAAAAAAAAAAACAACACATCAAAATGTCTTACTTATGCTGTACACAGTACCTGTTCTTTATCCAGGGTTTTATGGCTGATAGTGACCTGTATTTACCTGTCTAATAAAGTTCCAGAGCCTTCTTAATTACCTAATTTCTCTTTCTTTTTGTTTCCTTATATGTTTTTTCCTTCTCCTTTTCCTTTTTCAAATTTTTACAAACCTCCCCTTACATTTGTTTATTTATCTTTCCTAATATTTTGTTCTGACCTCAACCTGTCCAATTTATCCAATATTTACCCTTGGTAATGACAATCCACCAACAACCAAAACAATAACAAAAGTAGTTAACATGTGTTGAGCATTTTCTGTGTATCAGATACTACTACTTCCTTTTTTCTGCTCATTTCACCTGAGCTTCTCCCCCTGTGCAGATATTTTTATCTTATATTTTAAATTGCAGACATAAATTTGTCTCCTTTTGTGATATATCATACCCTCATCAGAGCCATGAACACAGATGATGAGAGTCCTCTGTTGTTATGTGGCAATAGTCAAAACATAGGAGGGAGAAGCCATCTTGGATCAAAGAGCAAATGCACTCACCATGTACATGCTTAGTCTCAGGCATCATATCTAACAGAGTCTGTTCATTTGTTGTTTCATTTCATTGTTAATAGCCTGTGGCCAAGAAAGGGAGAAAAATATCCCTAGGCTTTCCTCCTGCATAATCAAGGGGTCAGATGAGTTATAGGGTGGAGTGGCCTCAATGAACAGTTGAGCAAAGAGCTCCTTGATTGCTTGATTGTCATCTCCTGGCCCCCCTGGTGCTGGGAATTTGTGGGAGGAGGAGCTGGCGAAGAAGACAACCTCTCTTTGTGCACTGTGCATAAGTGTGGTTGTTTTCATTCCCCCCAAATTAGGCATAACGTCACAGTATTGTATTAAAGTACAAACTGCAGAAGTTGGAGGAACTTTTCGTTTCTCTCTGACAGAATTCACCCTTGATATTTCTTTCATGTCGGATATTTTTGTGGTATCACTGTAAAGCTCAACAGACAGAGCATATCCTCAGGAAATACATTTAGATCTCTTCTGTGCAAGTATGAATTATGGGACTAACAAGAGGTTTTTGTTTTATCAAATCTTTAAAAACTGAAACAGAGGAGGAATTATTTGCAACAATATTCGAAAATGGTAAAACCAAACTGATTCAAGGAGTTGTATTTTCTGTGCTATTTGCCTGAGCAAACCCACTTCTCTATGCAACCGTTATCTTAGCTGTCAAGATTAGGACATAAGCATAACACACGCAATCTTTATTCCAGGCAGACACATAAATTCATCTCTAAAGGGTTAGTAAATGGGCCCTGGCCCAGTAGCTCACTTGGTTAGAGCGTCACCCTGGTCATACCAATTTGCCAAGGTTGTGGGTTCGATCTCTGGCCAGGACACATACAAGAATCAACAAATTAATTCATAAATAAGTGGAACAACAAATCAATGTTTCTATTTCTTTCTGTCCTTCCCTTACTCTCTCCTCTAAACTCAATCAATAAAAAAACTCAAGAGTTAGAAAGTGGAAGCTGCAATGAAGGTGGCTTGACTGAAATGAACAAGAAATTGCATGGGATGCTTCATAACAGAGCCTTGCTCAGGACCGACCACTGCCATAATTGATCCCTCTGGAGGCTAAAAGCTTCCTTGCCTTCAGAGGGAAAAGAAGGAAGAAGGAAGACATAAATTAACATGAATTACAAACAGGTTTTCCACCTGTTACCTTTACTCTAGCTGATGAAGCCAATACTGTCATCCAAAATTTACCATCAGTGAAATCACATTGCTATTGAGTGGTAGAGGCAGGATTTGAGACTGCAACTGTCTCTTAAGCTTGTGTTTGTTTCACTGCCTCTTGACTTTCAAAGAAATTACATGCTTAGAATTTCTTCCTTTTAAAAAATATACATATTTTTCATTAGAGTTGACATGCAATATTATATTAATTTCAGATGTAGAACATAGTGATTAGACATTTATATACCTTATGAAATGATAACCTCAATAAATCTAGTGCCATCTGACACCTACATAGTTATTAGAATATTATTGACTATATTCCCTATGCTGTACTTTGTATCCCATAACTATTTTTCTAACTGTCAGTGTGTACTTTTTAATCCCTTTTACCTATTTCACCCATTTCCCCAACCATCCTCCTATCTGAAGGCCATCAGTTTGTTCCCTGGAGCTATGGGGCTGTTTCTCCTTTGTTTGTGTATATTTTATTTTCTTAGGTTGCACATATAAGTGAAATCATATAGTATTTATCTTTCAAACTAAAAAGTTTTTACACAGCAGAGGAAACCACTAACAAAACAAAAAGACAATGTATTGAATGAGAGAAGATATTTACCAATATACCTGATAAAGGGTTAATACCCAAAATATGTAAGAAACCCATAGAGCCCAAAGCCAAAAAAGCAAAAAATCCAGTTAAAGAATGAACAGAGGCCTGAATAAACGTATCTCCAAAGAGGACATACCAATGGCCAATAGACATAAGAAAAGATGCTCAACTTTACTAATCATCAGAGAATGTAAATCAAAACCACAATGAGATATCGCCTCACACCTGTCAGAATGGCTATCATCAATAAATCAATAAACAAGTTCCGGTGAGGTTGTGGAGACAAGGAAACCCTAGTGCACGGTTGATGGGAATGCAGACTGGTGCAGCCCCTGTGCAAAACAGTATGGAAGGTCCTCAAAAAATAAAAATATAACTACCAACTGGCCCAGCAATTCTACTCCTGGGTATTTATCTGAAGAAATCCAAAACACAATTTGAAAAGATATATATATATGTGTATATATATATATATATATATATATATATATATATATATACCCCTATGCTCACTGTAGCATTATTCCCAATAGCCGAGACATGGAAGCAACCTAAGATAAAGAAGATGTGGTACATACATACAATAGATTATTACTCAGCCATGAAAAAGAATGAAATCTTGCCCTTTGTGACAAAATGAATGGATCTAGGATTTCTCCCTTAAAGCTTGGTAATTACTAATACCATTGCAGCAGATATATTTCCAGCTCCAGTTTGAGCCCAGAGTAGTTCTCACCTGTCTGTTTTATGTCTGTGTGAACCGATACACCAGGCTTACTCACTCATCATGCATTTAAACTGCGCTATATCTTGTCTAATTTTCCTAACTCATATAAACTTTAATGTTCTAACTTTTTCCCTATATCTCTAAACATAATGATTTATTCTCTGACAGAATTTACATATGACTTAAATGTATTATCATGGAGAGCACTTTAGATTTAGCTATTGGTTTAGGTATTTTGCTTTACCAGCACTTCCCATCCAGTATAAACTTGATTGCCCTGCCAAGTCCTGCAGAAGCTCACTTGTGCAGCCCTCTGCTCTCATGTCAACGCAGAGTTTCTGCTCTTAGGAGAGGCTCATCTTCATTTTGGTCTGCTCTGATTCGTGATAGAACAGCTGAAATAAAGGAGAGCGGCTGTTCACCAGAATCTGTGCCAGCGCCTGCCCACATCATGTGGTTACTCTGTAATGATGCCCTGTCACTTAAAAAGGGATTTTGCATGACTGCATCACGGAACTGATTACCCTGTTGCAAACAGTTTATTTTCTCCATATCCATAGTCCAAAAAATGACACAAGAAATGACATATTAGAGATGCCTTAGTACCTTGACTTCATTTTTGGCTTTGCCACAACTTGCATATGATTACAGATGGTAGAAAATTAAAGTGCCCAGTTTTCAGTTTTTGACGATTACCATATTTTTTTGTGCAGAAGGGAGCTTACCATGAAACCAGCACTAACAATTTCTTTTCCTCTCCTCTGCATGTCACAAGAAGGAATCAAGGGCCTGGGAGTTAATCTTCAAGGCTGAGAAAACGTGGGCAGCTAAACCTGGTTACAACATCTGTGGAGGTTGGACTCTTTGCAACACCTGAATCTGGAGCTGTGGATAAGTTAATATTAAAAGTATGGCGTGATCCGGCAGTGTGTGTTGTGACAAACTGCTATTGGAGGGACTGAGAAGCATTCTGAATGCTGAATTTTAGGGTTAACTCCAAAGACACTCCTCTATTTTAGCAACTCAACATTTGGCATTCGGACTTAACTGCATGTTTAACCCTCTGCTCTTTATCTCCCCATTTTTGTGTATTGATATTGTTTGTACTAGGGAAACATTTTTATCAAAATTTTCTGTCTGAAGGATACTTCCCTTTTGCCTCTCCATGGTTTCAGATCCATAGATGGGCAGATCCAGAGGCAAGGGAACACTTTGCAGTGCTTACTTTGTCTCTGGGCATTAGAAGTGAGCTAGCTGTGGTTCGAACCTACTGCCTTTCCACAGGTGTGACTACACACACCATGAACAATTTTAATGAACGTTCATTTTCATTAAAAGCCTGTTTCTTACACACAGGACATTGCTCCGCAGATTCAAGCAATTAACATGCTGCCTTTCAAAGCCACTTTATAATCTGACCTGCAGTCTCCTTCCCTACTTCTTCTCCCCCAACCCCCAATATCTTGATTCACTGTTTGCCTGATCATTGCCATAGCTCCCTATACCTTACCCTCTTTTAGTACTAGTGCTGAATCTTTGCTAGTGCAAAAGTCTTTGATTTTTGACCAGGTAACTTTGTAAGAAACAAGTCTGATCACATAACTCCCCTGCCTGAAATACCCATGAAGAGCCCCTTTCCCTACAAGATATATTGTAAACTTCATAGCCTGGAACTTACCATCTGACCACAACCTGCCTTTCTCTGATTGTTTTATTTGTATTTTTATATCATTATATTGTGGTGGCTCTTAGAAATGCATAATAAGCTAAAACTGAAAGTGGAAAGGAATCAAATTGAAGAGACTGATAGTATTTCCTTTTCCTTTTTCGCTTTACCATGCTGATGAATTGCCCTGAAAAATTGTTGTGAAAATCATTGCTGTGTCAATGGAGCAAGCCAAAGGAAATTTTACATGAGTCACTGGTAATTAAGTAGATATGAGAATTTACTTGCCCATTTTCCCTTCTCAGATCCTGTTTTCTGTCTTAGAATTTGTTGATGGTATAGCACAGTTTACAAGCAATCTTTAAGTTTTTATTAGGAGAACGTCAGCCTTATTATACAGACATTGTTTTTCTAGCAGATGAGAAAAGATATTTTAAAACTTGAGAAGTTTAAAAAAAATAAGCAGCCTATTGTTTCCCTGATCTGAGTCAGGGCAGAACCAGAAATTTGATTCAGCTCCTGGGGTCTGATAAGAGATGCAAAGAAATGAGGCACATTGCTTGGCGAGTGGACACTGTCCGCCTAGAGCAGGGCATTTTAAGTAGTGGAAACAGTATGAGTAAATGCATGAAAACTGAAAAACAGGTTATATGTTTAAATTATGGTGAATAAAAATGTTGGGGGTAAAAAGGAAGTGATCCGTCTGGAAACAGAAAGCCCCGTGGGCAGAAACGGTCTTGAGGACAGAACCTAGATGATCTAACATGTCGGAGCAAGGGGCCTGGACACGACTCAGTGGGCAACAGGGTGCTATTGGAAGAGACTTTACAAATTGAGTTTGAGCTGCTCCTTGTACAGGCAGCTGGAGGTGTTGGGTAGGATGCTGGATATCTGGGTTTGTCCTAAATCCAATCCTTTCCAGGTTAAATCAAAATATTTCAAAGCCTCCATGTATGGGACCTTGCACTCTGGAAAGAAATGGAATCTTCAAATTTAGCCTCTTGAATGAATAAGTTTGGTGAGTAACTGATACATGTTCAAATTCCACCTGAGATGACACACCTGTGTGGCTTTGCCAGCAATCTAGCCTAAGTTTTCATTCATAAAATGAATGAGAAGGAGTGACGTGTTTGGGATGTATGAGCAGGTCACGGCATTTCACTGGAGGGACTTTGCACAGCCTAAGACACTGGTGTCAGAGGCTTTCCTGGAGCTTGATCAGGCAGGCAGAACACTGAAACTTCGGAAGCTAGAATATTTTGGAGAAGGAGGTTATAGGTTAGAGGCTGGGCAGCACTTATGTGTAGGAGCTGGATAGCTTTTATAATATCTACTGCGCCAACCGGTTAAAATAATAAAAATAATAAAAATAATAATTACTTTGTTGTAATTCTGAAAATTGCAGAATAAGTATTAAGAAGACAATAAAAACCATTTTTAACCCAACCGTCCAATGATAACCATTATTAACACTTCGGTGCATTTACAGACAAGTTTGTTTTTCTGTCCACTTATTGAATAGCAAATCCTGAGGACGCAGAGGGCTTTGTGACCTGCCTTCTTCTTAAAAATGTACCAGAGTATTTTTACAAGTCAAGACATTTATTTTTCCCTCAGAAAAAACCGAATGACAATCTGAAGTCAGCTTAATTGCAGCATAAGCAACGACAGGTAAAAACGACATATGATCACCATTTGGGGCATTTAGTGAAAAATTTGCCTGATTATAAAATTGCAAGCCAGGACATACTAACTATACTGATATAGATCACGCTGTGATAAACACACGTAAATTCTTTCATGTATCTATTTGCTTCCTTAGGATGAAGTCCCAAAAGTAGAATTTCTAGGTCAAAAAGTTATAAACAGTTTTAAGGATATTAATGAATATTTCCAAATTGTCCCCAAGAGTTTTTTTTTATAATTAGCATTCCCCTGTTTCGTATGTGCAGGTCAATACTGAGATTTAAGGGATAATGACTTAAATGGGCTGTTTGATTAAGAAGTGCTGTGCATGTGGAATGGCACTGGGGTGTACGAGCATGAGGCTGGGCTGTTTGCTGTAGCTGGGTATGGGTTGTCACTTGATATTTTAGAAATATTTAAGCAGGTGCTTAATAGATGATAAATAGCATGCATCAGATCCTTTGATTAAACATAAAACATTTATTATAACTCCTGAAGGTATTAGAAAAATCAGCAAAGCATATGAAAATACTTAATCTGGCTAGTCACACATTTATAATGTAAGAGATGCTTTTCATGTGTTTATTAAAGTGGAATCAGATTGAAGCATTCTCAATAATTTAAATGAAATGTTCCCATGAAAGACACCATACATACCATCTGAATTTTGTATGTTTTATTTTTTCAGAAGGAAAAAATAAACTCTTAAGAGCTATAGGAAAAGCATACTCAAATTTAACCAAAGCATTCATTTTATTAAGTCATTCCAGGGATGTGTCCTTATGGGTGCAAAATAAATATTATTGAATTAAGTGTTCAAACCCATAAAGCACCCAAAAAGGCAACACCCATTTAACAAATAGTGAAAGGAATGCAAAGAGAACTCACTCTCTTAAAAGAAAAAAAAAGAAAGAAAGAAAGAAAGAAAGATTCTGTGAGGATGTGATTAACTCTTAAATGTTTTTTTCTTTTTATGTGATAATAGCTACAGACTGATGCATTTATGCATTTATCAAGAATACCTCATGAACAAATTGATAAATTTATTTAGATAACAGAATGCTACTACTCAAGTATTATGTCCACTCAGGAAATCCCTCGGTTTTCTGAGGGAGCAAAGAAATGCTTTCCATTTTTCTGCTGACAACATTTGGTAACAGTTTCCGGGGGTCATGGTCTAGTGAAAGGAGTCTCATTTGTTTAAATACTGGCTTTTAAACATCTACCTTGTGTCTATCAGGTTAATGGGAATACTGAATTTTAGTAAATGTGTGTTGGTAGATTTTAAAGGTCTTAAAAATATACATACCTCATTTGGAAAATGGATTCTCATCATTATTTTGTGTTGAAAGCGACCATGTGCACATAAAACTCTTAGAGCTGTACCGTGTCCTGCACACTCTTACTAAACGTTAGTTGTTTTTCCTTGAGAGTAATAACACTTGTTTTTGATGTTGCCATGGCCGTTTTTGTCACTATTGCTATTATAATTACCATCAGGAAAGGTAGAGTCAACCTTTTTCTTCCACCTTTGCAGTCAAATGCTGACTGATGCAAACCCTTACAGGTCAGGAACTTCTTCAAATGAAGGCAGGAAATATTTGTTGAGCATCGTTCTAGGACATTTCATTGTGTTGAGATCCACAGCCGTAGGCCTTTTCTGCATCCTCACTCCTCAGAGCAAAGCAATACAGACACCAACAATAACAGAAGCACCGCCGATGCCAGCCTGTCTCACGCGCTGCTTCCTGTGTGGGCTAAGGCGGGGATGGAGGATGCTTTTCTGGAGGGTGTGATTAACGATGCTTCACATAATCTCTCTCCTAGACTCTCTCTCCGGAACTGTGGCCAAGCTGATCAGTGACCCAACGTTTCTCTGTCCCTGTTTTTCCCTTCTGACAATGTAAAGTCAAATTCACCAAGCCATGAAAGATAGGCCATATAAACACAGCTATAATGTTGTGTTGTCTCTAAAAGCAGTTCAAATGTCCTCATTCTTTTCCCTCTACATTTTTAAAACAGATTGTATTTATTTATTTTCAGACAGAGGGGAAGGGAGGGAGAAAGAGAGGGAGAGAAACATCAATGTGTGGTTGCTTCTTGCATGCCCCTGGCTGGGCTCCTTCCCTCTACATTTTAAGTTATTTAAAAATAAGGAAACACCTCACCATTAGCACCACATCTGTTGGGGTTGTCTTCTTCTTTAAAGGGTAAACCAGTTTTTGGTACAAGGTGACATTTAGAATGTGTGCTAAAAGGACATCTGTGGAATTGTGTTTCTAGAAACTCCCTCCTCTGCCCACTCTCTTCGTGAGATTTCCATGTGGCTATTTCAGGGTAATGTCATTTTCTTCAGGTTAAATTTCCTGATATTGGGAGAAATATCATCTGCAGTCCAATATGAGAAAGAAACAGGGAGAAGAGAGAAAGAGACAGTGAGGAGGAGAAAGGGCGAGTGTGAGGGAGAGGGAGAGGGAGAGGGACAGGAGACGTTCATAGCCCTGGTCTTAGCCCGAGCTGTTCCTGAGGACCAAATATATCTGTGACCTTCCTGTTTTTTGATGACCCAACTGTAACTTGGATTCTCTGAACCAACCACCTTCTCTTTGATATTTTAGCTGGTTTGGCTGTCTTGGCTTTTTAGTATTATAACAAAATGAATCTTGACTTCTCATTGCCACCGTCCTCTCTAGCTTCTTGTCATTCACATTCAGGCTTCTGAGGGACGGAGAATTGTCCATCAGATGGGCTGTGGCTACTCTGCCAAGCATTAGACCCAACAGTCTCAGCCTGAGCATCATTTTATGACAATGTGAGATGGATATTGCTGATTAGTTCAGCTCTTGGCATTGGCAGAGTTAAATACCCTAATTCGAACTTCATTACTTATCCAAAAGAGAAGCCGTGTTCTAATCTAGTCTATATTTTAGAAGCTGAAAAGCTGCGTGTTCCAGCAAATGATCACATGTGAAATGCGCCCTTCCTGTTCCTGCCAGTTCTCCCACGTACTTATTACTCTCTTCCACTTGTCATGTGGCAAAAGCACTGAGCAGTTTTTCTCTCTTTAAGGCAATTATTACTTCCATAACTTAGACAGCAAATTGTATTTCAAATTCAATTTGAAATAAGTCTGCTGAAGATGTTGTGATCATTTTGAGACTGGAATCCTTTAACGTACTAACAATAACTGTATGTTTTTTTGTAGTTAGTTCTAAGTCAGAGGCATTCCATCTCCGTTTGGCTAATGCAATCATTATGCAGGGACGAGTCATGAATTCAGGTAGAGATTCATTTTATGTGTGTCTATCTCTTGGTTAATTGTATGAATATCTTTATCCTGACCTGTGCTATGTATGAATAAATCAGGCAACACAGTCAACGCTCTTCTTTGCCGAAATGCAGGACTAGGTTTACAAGTGCGGTGAGCGAGGCAGCTGGGTGCATAGTGTAAGGTGACGCTGGCCCCCAGGACTGTGCGAGGCCTCTCTCATACCTCGCCCTTGTCCTGGCCCCGCTGAAATGTTACCAGCTGGTTTGGGAGATGTTCGCATGCATCGGATTAGAAAATTAGACAGCACAGTAATACGTGTCAACTATAGGATTCAGAAAAGGCCACGAGGAAATAACTGATTCTTTAGCAGAGCTGCCAGGTTCGCTTTCTTTCTTTTCTTTATCAGGGAAGGTATCGCACACAGCTTTCAGCTCAGGTCTGTCCCAGGAAGCATCATACACCATTAGGAAGAGCACCTGGGATTCAAGGTCATGGCCTTGAATGAGTTACTACTGAACGGTCGAAAATCAAAATAACCAGGCGATCTCTAAGGTCCTATTCAGCTGGGTGGCTCTGGGTCTGAGATACCTCCTCCTTGGTGATTACTCAATAGGTTCTTAATTAGTTTTGGGAGAGGGTATAAGGCCTGCTCTGGACAACAATGAAGTGAGTGACATTTGTTTTCAGCCAACCTACTCCCTTTGTCTCCTTTTTTCTTGATGGCTACTGTTTGCAGTTCTTCCCAAGAGCCAGTTGCCCCTGTGGGTGTCCTCATTCCTTTACTCAGAGGGTGGGGTCTGAATCTTGTTTCACCAGCGTGGAAATGACTAGCGGCAGTTTGAAATAGTATTCCTCTGCAGGGAGTGTCTGACTGGGAAGGTACAGTAAGATTCGAATTATCAGTAAATGAGTGGAGAGGGAGGCGATTTGAACGTGAATTTGAGACAGGTCAGCTCAAAGTCGAGCTCACTTTGGTGCAAAGACAAAGACATTGAGATCCACTCTGGTCCTATTCCATGGTTTGGCAAAAGGGGGGCCGATAGTCAGAGGCAAGGCTCACCTCCAATTTCCATAAGGACTTGTAATCATTAATTAGGATAGCGCTGTTAAGATTATGCCTAATTATCTCCTGTTTAGCAATATACTATTCCATTTTAGCTCTGTTTGATGCACCTGAAACTTGTTTTCCCCAACTAAGATTATAAGCAAATTGAGGTCATGTATCTTTCATTTCTCGTGTCACAATGCTAGGAAGGTAGCAGGTGGCCCATGTTGGTTTACTTTAATTGAATTTTATAACACGCGGGGTCTGTTTGTCTCACATACATATGTTGTATACTATGAATGCTGTTCCTGCTAATAAGGATCATTATATCATCACTTAACCCTTATTTTCCTTTGAAAGAAGTTATATTTGAATCTATTTCCTTCTTTCCCACCCCACCCCGCAATAACTGTATTAAAAGAACTCTCCCAGCTCTTAAATCCTATGTAGTTTAATTGAATAATTAAGAGACTTCATTCTCCCTCCGGAGATAACCCAGTGTATCATTTTCAGCCCATTCTACCTACATTAGTTGATATAGGATTTTTTTTGAAGCAATCTGAGAGCTTCAGGAGCTCTGCGTGGGCTAGGCTCAGACATCACCTCCACCCAGCAATTATCAGCAGGGCGACCCACAGTAACACCACCAGCTACAACTCTCCCTTGCTGAAGCAAACAAACAAAAGGGAACGTTAGCAAAAGCATCTTCTAACTTCGGGCTTTGGTTACTTTGAAGTACCACGTGCAGAAAATATAACCACATGACCAAATGTTCCCTCCAGTTAAAGGGCTTGCAGCAGAGTTGAGTTCTGCATGTTTGTTTTAACCATGCAGTACATATGCCATCTGGCATAATTCACATAAAAATGGAACTGCTTTCATGGCTGAGTAGATGCCAAAATGGAATTGTATAACAGTAATAAGGCCTTTTCTGGTTCATGAATATACCGAAGGTGCTGTTTCAAGCATGAAACTATAGAGGATGCTAAAATAGTCACTATTTTTCCCTTCAGAGGTGAAAAATACACTGAGAATGAAGTCACTTCTGTGAGCTTAGTTTCTAGCCGATTTTTAATGTGGAGAAAAATAATCGAAAGTTCTTTTTCTATGAATTTTGAAATGTAATTCAAGGCTTTAATCCAACTCTGGGTCTCTGCCTCTCCCAAACAGCTGGGTGGTGGCGGCGAAATGAAAAACCCAGACTAGAGGCTGGATCTTTTGCCTTCGGTGAAAAAAAAGTTTCTAAATGTCTAGAGGTTTGAAGTTTTTAGACTTTATCAAACACATAGATGATCGACAGAATTTCCTCCTTTCCCCCCATTACTTAAATGTCATGTTGCCAAATCCCAAGTCATACGCCCCGGTCCGCCTTCCCTGAGCACTCTAGACTCCTTAAGAAAATGAATCTTACCCATGCAAACCTCCAAGGTTCTGATGCAGGTTTAAAGAACTTCAGACCATCTTACCAATTCCAGTGGAACATATCACCTTAGTTAAGGAGGTGATAGGGTTAGAAATAATCTTTCATGGTTACAAGCATTTGTAGAAAACTTGTGCATTTCTGCCATGTTGTACAACCTAATAGTATATTTTTCTCTGTGTATAATAATTTATTTTATGGCAAACTCGGGACTCCTCATTTGTCATGCTTGATATTCAGCTTTATACCAAGCTGTTCTCTTAATACAGCTTTATGCATCTCATACGTATTTGTATTTCGTTCCAGCATAATATTAGGCCCAGTAGAATTTAGTAATCAATCTCTCCCTGTGTTATCAGAACCAATATCTATAGCATCTAAGCAGTTTTCAAATCTTTCAAGTCATTTATCCCAAGAACTTGCTATAGTACAAGCATAAGAAAAGCATGCTTGTACTTTTCAGGTCCATTTACCTCCAGTGTACACATGTCCCTTTGCATGTAATTAAGAAGTCCTTGATATCTCAAATGGCACATTCCTATAATACATGAAGGAACTTGATGTCATACAGCCGGTTATGAGAGATGCTCGGAAACTTGGCTTTTTATTTGCTTTGTCATCTAACGCTGGGAAGCTGGTTGACAGACTGCCCACAACACTTGTGTCTCTTTCAAAAGGAGTCCTTGCACTTTGCCGCCTGCAGACACTTTCTGATTCCAGTTGCAGAGGAAATCTGCACTTGTTGGTTGTCTCCAGCACCTGTCCACACAGGGTTTGCAGCTGTAATTGTTAGTAAAAATGTCTCTGAGCTGAGTACAAATGTGCTGGGGCTTTTCCCTCCTCTTGCCACGAAATTTTAACTGGGCTGTAGATGGGTGAGGGCTTAGAATTTAGTGAATGATCTGCAGAAATTGGTTTTAATCTCAAACATCTTTGAAGAACTATCGCTTGGATTTTAAAATACCTGTTCTTTCTTCCAGAATGTTCTACGCAAGAAACAGAAAGTATATTTTTGTCTGTAGTGCCTAGAAAAGTGTGAAATATTGTGCAGGCTTCTTGCCTAGGCTTTTGTAGCTCTGGATAAAAGCTTCTAGCAACAACTAAACTTTCAGTAATTTAGCTGCAAGCTTATCATTCATATGCGACTTCTGTTTTTTTCTGAGTTTCACAGTTCAATTAGGCTTTCAGGGTATATAGAGTATAGCTGATTGGCACAGCCTTAGTCATTATCCTATTTTGCTACGTTTTCATCCTTTTTAGAAAATCTATTCCACTCTTGTGAACAAAAATGACCCTGCTTAAAAGCAGCAGCATGGAGACCCCAGTGAAACATAGGCACCGAGCCACCATTTTGTTCCCTTTCTAACTTGTGGAGGGCCTCAGGGATGAAGTGCCCAGTTTGAAGGTGATCCTGCGGGATGGCATCTTATCTGTGAATTTGTAGATTGTCCTGTACATGGAATGAATGGCTGGGTTTTCCGCTGATTTTGTACTGATGGAATCATGCCTGCCTGAGGGGCAGGAAAAGTCATAGTAGACAGAGAATACACACATGATATGCAATGTAGCACAGACTGAAAGAGGTTTAGCAGTGAAAGTTATTTACTTATGTTTTTCCCTTGCCACTTCTTCCAACTGACATGCTGCATTAAAGATAAGCTTGGGATAATCTGCAAGAATTGATAAAGAGCCCTGAAATTCTGAAGACTACATCAATGCCCCTCTGGCTAGCATTTCTGTTTTAAATCCAGTATCTCAAAATGTGCAGAGAAGCGGGGATGAAACAGAGATTGTGGTGGTGGACTATTGCTTGGGCTTTGTCATCACAACATCCAAATGAGAGGATGAGAAGAGAGGAAAACTGTCAATCATCCAATGATGTACAGAAACGCACATCTCTCTTTAGATGGCAACATTTGAACACTTGGCACTGGGCATAATAATATCTTCTAATGGGCTGATTCTTTTTTTCTCCAGGTAATTGAGAGATGTGTCGTCCCAGGGTTCAATTCAAATCTCCAAATAGCATTGTGGGATTTCTACCAACTGTTATTAAATACGGCATTATTCATTTATTCATTCGGTTACCAAATGTGTATTGAGCACGTACCAAGAACTGTTTCAAATGCTGCAGATCAAATGGTGATTAAGTTGCACTGGGCTCTTCAGTCTCAGAGCTCACACTCCTTTCTGGATAGAAAGAGGCTGCAGGGAGAATTTCTGCCCTGAGAGGATTCTTAATAAGCTCACCTCTCTCTTCTCTGACACTCCACTGGTAGTAATCAGGGGTGGCCAGTTTTATATGCATAAATCTGCCAGCCCCTAACTTTATCAAATTGTTTATTTTTAGTCCAACAAAATACTTTTTACATGTGTTTTCTCAGTTATATCTAATCTGCTGTTTAATCCATTGGTTTAATGTCTCATTTCATTTTTAAAAATTATCAATTTTTAATAAGCTCTATCTAATTCTTTTCCAAGTATACCTCATTATTTTCATATTCTCCTTTTGGTTTTATTTTAGATAATTTTATTCCTATAACCATATCTAGTATAATTATTTTAGGGTATACATTTAAGAATTCTAATATATGCAATCTTTCTGGGCCTGTTTCTTTTTTTATTTTAATGTGAGCACAGGTTTCATGGAATATAATTTGCAGGATTATTTTAGACAAGTTTTTAGGTGCTTTTTTCTAAGGAGTATTTTCATTGGCTTAGGAAGACTAAATGCTCATTCAAAAATAAATTTTAAGCTCCACTTCCCTCCCTCCCATAAGAGTCAGGTAAATTCTGGCTGTAATTCATGTGAGTTCAAGCTTGGAAATACAAATTCTTAGGGAAACATTTCTACCTCTCCCACCCCTTCAGCCAGAGCCAGGGTGAGATGCCAAATGTCTTCCTTGTCTTTGTCAATGAGATTTTTTCCTCCTACTTTATCTTTTTTGACTGAAGGTCTTAGCTTTATGTGAGATTGTTCTTCTAAAAATATAGCATCCCTTCAGGTCTTTGTCAGGTTTTTGTACCATTACGACTCAGCTCAGATGTTACCCCTTCAACATTTCCTGACTGACTGAAGTAGACTCCTTGGCCATGCATTATATTTTATTGTCTTCATATCCCATTGATGCATAAAAATATTTAGTTTATTATTTTTTTCTGTCTTAGAAAATCAGCTTTCCCAGTCAAGACGATGAACTACACAAGGGTCAGAACATTCTCTTTTATTCAGTGCTGAGTACCCAGTACCTGAGATGGTGCTTGGCCCAGAATTGGCCCTCCAGATTTTATGTTGAGTAAGAAGTTGATGGAGTGAGCTAAAAGAATAGGTAACATTATGTTTTACTACACAACTCAACCCAGGAAAGTTAACTTCCTTCTGGCTCTCCCACCCAGGTCGTTTACATGAAAAAAACAAAAAACAAAAAACAAAAAATCCCAGCACAGGGCCTGGTGACAGTTAAGATAACTGTTATGTATTGTAATGGATGCTTCGATTCAACAGCCCTTTCCTCTCCTCCTGCACGGTGACCTGGTGGTCCCTCAGGTCTGAGCTGGATTGAGTGGAAAGGCTGGCAGAATGGGGACTGAGGGAGTCAGGCTTCCCCCTGCATGATAAAGTGGGAATGAGATCCTGCTCTGGTCATACTGTAACTTGAATCCTGTAGTATTTGTCCCAAGGCATGTGACCAGATGTCCATCTTTAAGGAGATGAGGGCAGGATTCAGTGCTAACTCCCCACTAGTCGAGGGAGCTGACACTCCCTCACTGACTACAATATGGCATATTATCACTGCTTCCTGCTGGTCCCAGAAGGCTCTAGGCCAAGGAAAATGGAAGTTCAAGAAGCAGTTTAACACTGGACACACAGCACATGAGTATTGGAAGTCATGCAGCACATGGCCAAAAATGTAATAAAGGTGAATGAGAATTTAACATTTGTCACCATCAAGAATAAGTGTGCAATCATCAAACTCTTGAAAATCAGCAGGATTCCTCAGCTGAACTCAAAGGCCATCCAAGAGCTTACCTTGCCTCCGATGGGATGACCCTAGGCCTCCGTGGCTCTGAGAGAAGGGTATTTTTCCCATGTGCTTTGTCTTGCTAACAAAGTGCCCCTTTGGCCATAAGTCTGGGCTGGTGCTTAATTCTCTCCTGAGCCAGAGATTATGGAGATGCCATTAGTTATGTATGAGATGTCCCATGAAATGTCAGGGTATCGCTTCTAATTCCTTTCCTCTTTCCATGGCCTTAGGTCTGGTTTTCTGTTTATCATTTCATTCTAGGTGGACTAATACCACTTTGACTTCTGACCTATAACAAAAAATCTGCAACCATGCTGCCAGGTGACTATCTTATCTCTTTACGGCCAGTTTCCACATCTCATCCCAGACCCCCAACTCAAGTCTCTGCTTCCTGGTTTTTACCGCTGCTATTCTCTTCCTGGTTCCTCTCATCTAAAAGAAAAAATACGATAAATTTAAGAGGAGAAACATAAACAAAATTGGCCTTCTTATTAAATAGTTTAAAATACAATCATACTCTTAAAATAGCATAATCTCATTAAGGCAACTGTTGGAAAAAAAGAGTAGAAGAAAAAAATCACTTATAATCCAGTCACCCAGTCATAATCATGGTATTATTTCTTTTTGGTCTTTTTATATATGTTTAATTTTATTTTTCCCTACTTTATATGTAATTATACTGTATATACAATTTTAAGTCCTCATTTTTTTTCAGCTAGTATTATATCTTTAATAATACTTCTGAATATAGTTTATAATGACTGCATAGAGATTTAGTTTATGAATACACATTAGTTTGCTCAGGCATTCACCTACTACGAACATGTGCACTGTTTCACAAGTGACACCTTCACATGTACGTTTATAGATCTATTACATAATCTATGTCGGGTATTATATAGGATCCCGCTCCTGGGAAATGAATCAACTCAACAAAACCTGTTACTCACTGAGGCCAGAGTCGGCTGTGAAACCCTCTAAGAAACCGGGCTCTGCACTGGATCACGTCCTGGGAGGCCGACCGAGGTCTAAGAGGGTCCCGGGCACCGGCCTGGGTGTGCGCAGGCGTCCACACAGGCACAGAGCCTGGAACGTCTTCTTCCCGGGAGTCCCTGAGGGGAGTGTAATCTCTCGGGGTATGGTAGGGATCCATTCTACCCAGGGAAACAGGGAAATGGCTATTTATAATTTTCCAAACAAAATTGTGTAGTTCAAGGAAGTTCTAACATTCAAATTCACTGGAATATTCCAATGGGGATAAAAATAAAAGTAATTGAAAATTTCTTTTATACCTCAAAAAAAGATTAAAAAATATTTTGTTCAGATTCGTGAACTTATACAAGACAGAATTATTTTAAACTGACATTACTTCTGTATCAGGAATGTCATCGTTGCTTGGATATTCATACAAAAAAAAAAAGTAAAGATTTATGATTCTTAAAAGTGTGAGATCAGATTTGGCACTGATTCTCCTTCATACGAAACATATATTTCAGAGACAGGATTTAAGTTTGGAAGTAAATAGCTTCATGGGATACATTGTGAAAGTAAGTTTAGATTCATTTATCTTTATTTTTTTAAATAGCTAAATCATTTCAGTATTTCCCTGTGAAACTCATGCTGGAAAAAGAAAGGAGGAGAAAAAGAAGAAAAATCAAATTTGTATGGGGCAATAATGTGGTCCTGATGAAAAAAATAAGGATCGCAGCAACATTTTATGAAATATCTTTGCTCTAATGACAAGGAAGTGACATCATGTTCCTTTTAAAATATCCTTCCGGAGAAAGATAAATGAAAACATATTTTCCTCTGACTTCCTTCCTTCTAACTGCTCTTCACCCTGTGTTTGGTCTCTCTGCTCTTATCTGTCATTTCTTTTGTCCCTTCTTCACTCCTCAACCCTCTCACTTTGATCTGCTTTTTCTTACAATTTCTACTCCATTGTTCTTTAATTCAAAACTTCTTTATTTCTTTAGCATCTTTACTCCACTTGAATTCTCTTCTTGACTAAATAGTCACATTGATTGTGAAAAAGGAAAACAGTGTCAGATGTTGCTCTCGGCCCATAATTAACAACAAAACCCCCAAATATAAGTATTAAAGTGTTTTTCTTATTTTAAGAAGAGTTTTGCTGGATGTCTTTGATTTGTCTTTATGTACACTATTTGTTTTTGAAGAATAAGAAAGGTTTTGATGCATAGTAATGTTTGCACTTATTGATTGATATTTTTATTTAAATAACTTCTCACTGAGTGAGTAAGCTCACAGAGCTGAGTTTTTCAGCAAATTAAGGGAACAGACTGATTAGGCTCAACCAGCCAAGGCTTCATGCAGAAAGGAGATGACATCCAAGACCGTCCCTGAAAATTTAAATAATAAAATCTATCTTAAATCAGGACGTCGTTTATGTGTCACTCATACCCCCACTCCTACACTCGGCCCTCATGGCAGGCATCACTAATCAACCACAGTACTCTTTCCTGCCGGATACAGCCCACATGCCTTCAAAGCATTACAAATAGACACTGTCACTTAACTAGATATTACTTGAGTTGAAATCAATCTGCCCTTTTTGCTTTTGACTGTATATGCCAATGACCTTCTACTTCACAGATGCTACAATACATACAATCTATGAGGTAGGTGTTGTTTTAAGGTTTTTACAGGAGAAAATTTTGCAACTCTAAAGGATTTCAGTAATTCACCAAGGTCACACAGCTGGTAATAGGAAAAATTCAGTTATTCTTGGGCCACATCAGCATTCCCTTCTCCATAGTTGTTTAACGAGGTTGACTGTGGACTTGTGGCTCAGATCTCCTAAAGAAAAAGCTAGCAAACGGTAAAAGAAAGTCCAGTTGTGTTGGGGGGTAATTCTTGTTCCAGGGTCAAAGCAGAGTGGGGTTGAGGGTTGGAGGTGTAAAAATAGGTTCCAAAAGTAAAATCTAATATTCCCCAGAAACTCCATTGCCCATCAACACCTCCACTGTGCTTCGAATCTCAGCAATATTTTTTAGGTTTGGGAATCCTTTTTTCTTTTTCTTTCTTTCTTTTCTTTTTTTTAAAGATGCTAGCCACCACAGATGAACCAGGAAACCGATTCAATTTGTAGCATTTGATGGAAATGGTCATTTCCATCATTTATTGTTACATTAGAAACCTGCAGTAGTGCCTTATGGGAGGGGAAGATTCAGATAGAAGACATTATTTTAAAGCTCGGAGAGTTGCAGGGGAGGGCAGGCTTAGATGTGGATGATTCCAAAAAGGTCGCTGAATGCATTGCAGAGAAACATGAACTCAGTGACAAAGGAAACTGGCGCTACAGGGGGAAAACTTCCCCTTCCTGATCCTCTCCCAGGTCGCAGTCTTTCCCTGCCTCTTTCACATAGTTTGGGATTGGCAAAAGGACACTACTCTTTCCAAACAACCTGGCAGAGATTTTCACCCCTACCCCCATCTCCAGCATTTAAAAGATTAGATCTTTCATATTTGCATAATGATAATATACACTCCCTAGTTATTTTCCATAACAAGCTGAAAAACGTCACACAGGCACCAAGTGGAATCGTGAGGGGCTAACACATACTGCCAGCTCGATCTTCGCTATATTTCATTGAGTCGCTTCACCTAAATCTCAGTCCAAAGCACTTTTCTCCTTTAGTGCCACAAATCAAAAAACTAATGTCTCAGAATAAAAATTATATTTCAAGAGACATTCCATTATTCTTCATACTCAACACACTTCCTTTCGAATGCTATTTTCTTAATGTGAGACCCGGCTGGGGAGGGAACACCTTACGCTCTGAGGGCGGCAGCCAGCACCTGTGACCCATCCTCCTAAAGCATCCTGAGGGCTCTGAGTAAATGATTATTAGATAAAGTAGTTATTTGATTTACAATTGTGTAGGGAACTTAGAGTTTAAAAAAAAATTGTCTTAAGTGAATAATGCATGTGAGTGAAAATATTGAGTACACTCTATTTTTATACTGATGAGTCAGGATTATTTCTGTATAATTTTAATTAATCTTTTCCCAAAGAATGTTGGTAGGAATGGGTTGCAGGAAACTCAATTATGTGAAAATTAAGGTCCTCTCCGCATCTTCTTCTGCTAGAAATCAACAAATTTGAAAATTATTATCTGTATTTATAACCTCTTCAAAGATGGAAAGTAAAATTTAATTTTAGAAGGTGAGATTTACTAATTGACTTCTCTAGAGTGAACTACTGAGGAAATGAGAAGCTAAATAGGGTTAAGGAAAAGGACTTACGTTGCAATACAAATCCATTAAAATGCATATCATCCATGATTCTATCATATATTCTAAGAATTTATATTATTCTTTCTTGTTGCTCTTAAGCCTTCCTTTAAGTAAAATCACATTTGGTTATGCCAACATTGTTTATTATTTATGTATTTATTATTTTTAAAGTGAATAATAAAATAACATATTCTTTTGAAAATAAATAATCGTTAGTTTTTCCCAGATCCAGAAAACCTAATATAGGGAAAAAATTTCTAAGGCTACTGAGTTTTTAGTATTTTAAGTTTTTAGTTTGTGGGAGACTGAACAATAAGGAAGGATATGCTGTAACTGAGCCCATGGTTAGCAGGGTCACACATTCCTCAGAATCAGAAGTAACATCATCTTTCCCTTAAAAATGGCCTGCTAATTCTTAAAGAGCAGAGGGGAGAGAATTTAGTATGCAACATTCACAGGTGAGTGGAGAACTCCAAAGCTGTGTTCTGGGTAGCAGATCAATCAGTAAATGTTCCTTTTGTTGGAGAGTGGACCAGCTTCCATATTTACTTTTCAGGTCAATTGGGAAACAAAACAAACACCCATACCTAGGCTGCAGCTGCTTTGGTCTCCTCTTCTTGATCACATTGAGAATTTTTGTCCTTCTTTTCAAGACTTTCCCATTTCCTATCCGTTTGTACCACTGCGAGGATCTGTAAAGCAGATGTTTTTCTGGTATAAATCAATGTGCCCCAAATTATTTTCGCCCCTCTCAGTAAATTATCCCTCTCCACTCCCGTTCCAGGATGCATTCCTTTTAGAGAATGTGAACACAGTTGACTACTACGCACTGGAGGTTGGGTTGGAGGCGAACTAGCAGTAGGGCATTTTCCTCCAATCTCCAATGCCTGCAGTAGGGCCGTGCACACTTCTAATCTTTGAAATAAATTAATCACAAACTTCTTTCACAGAAAAACAAAGGAAAGAACAGAAATGAAAGGCCTTTAGATGTTAAGCGACTTATCTGAGTAACCTTAGGACGGATCCACAACTGGTCCATTTTCACGGGGAGGCCGCCATGACGCGTCTGTCTGCTCTGTACTTCCCAGGCACTTCCAGTCAAAAAGATACGTGCTAATAGCTGCCATCATTGACTCTCCCCTAGGGCCACTGATGAAGAAAGACTGTCTTGCCCATCCCACTCTATCCTTTTGCTCACGCAATCACACCAGTCCCACATAATCCATTTTAAAAGGGAATTTCCCTTTAGGGAATAGGATGGATATTGTCTACTGAAAGTTTTTAACATGTGTGGGAACAGCGGTGCTCTCTAGGTTGGCCAGATACACTTCTTACTTGCTAGGAATGATCTGACTCTTAATTTCACTTTCACAGCATGACTATTGCCACTGTCGGCTGGTGCCCTGGAAAACTGAATTAGACACAGGGGGTGAACATTTTACTTTCAGTCAAGGGAAAATTCCTTCTGGATAAATCACTATGGGGCCCTGAAAAATAATGGTGTTTTACCGGCTTGAAAGGACTAAATGAGCCCTCAAATTGTTTGGTTTTATTTTGGTACTTTAACACAGGATACAATCTACAAGATACATGGTTGGGAAAACTCTTTCTTTGTTGAAAGCAATTTTTATTTTAAACAAGTGTTCTAAACAACAAGACTCTGTTTGACTAAAATTAGAGTACAGCCACGTATCCTACCCCAATTTTCTGTAGTTCCCTTTACATGATGAGAGAAATCAGTTCCCCCCTTGTGAAACTGAATGTTTTAAAGATGATACTGTCATTTAACAAGAGAGACTCAGGAC
The DNA here is from genome assembly GCA_004026545.1 of Mormoops blainvillei. Classification (NCBI taxonomy): domain Eukaryota; kingdom Metazoa; phylum Chordata; class Mammalia; order Chiroptera; family Mormoopidae; genus Mormoops; species Mormoops blainvillei. Next base: position 48,207 of record PVJD01009454.1, read on the forward strand.
ACTTATTATTTGAAAAGCTAGCTTATATATTTATTTGCCTGAATCTTACTTACTTTATACTTCTTTCATGTTGGTATCTTCCCTGTGCGTGGGTGCTTAGGGATAGTCATACTTGTAGGGTGATCACAAAAACGTTAATTCCTTGCCTGTGTGGCACCTAGTCTTCTCTTGTAGGGCTACAGACCCTGTTTGCCAGCCCCTGACCTCTCTAGCCTTGCCCAGGTGTGGATGGACACAGTCCTTTTGCTTAGAGTGGGCCCCGCCCAGCATCTGATCTGGTGCTGAGCAGGCCAAAGAACACCTGGGGAGTGTCTTCTCCCGCAGTGGGTGGGGTTCAGTTCGATGCGCTTCTGTAGTCCTGATGCTCATCAGAAGTCAGCTTATGGCAACATCCTCACGGGGCCTCGGCCCTTCCCTAAGCCCTGACTTGCTGGTCTTGTCTCAGGTTCTGGTTTTAATGTCTTAGTTCTAAAAGCCTAGTTCAACTCTAGAGGTAGCTGTCACCTTCTCTGGTTTCTGCTGATGGTCACCATGATGAGCTTGGACTCTGTCCTCTGCATCACCCAGGCCAGGTCTCAATGAATTGATTCCCACCCCCAGATTGTCCTGCAAAGAGCATCACAGCGAAGCTAAGAAAAGTAGGTTCTTATTTCATGTCTTCTGCTTCATAATTAGGGAGTCTAGGCAGATGGAGGGTGATGTTCCCCAACCCCCTCCCAGAGCTGGCATCCTTAGCAGCAGACATGATTTCTGTCTAATTGCCTTACCATTTTTTGGAGTCAGTGACAAACATGATAAATTTGTTCTGTAGCACTATTTAGGCAATACTATATTATAGGTATATTATAAGTTGTAAGGTCTTCATGGGGGACATAAGGGAAACTGTCTTCCACCAACTCACAGACCACTTCTGCTCAGGGACCCTGAGCTGGGCATTTCAGGTAGGTACCTGACTGATCTAAGTCATTCATCAGCTAAGTCATGTCCTGTCCCAGCTGCTGAGCACTTCCAAAGAGATACTTGATACTGTTTTTCCACTTGCATGATCTGCAAAGATTTTGTTCTGGTTGCTTTTTCTATTTTTGTTTCTTCTCTGCTCCCAGGGAGATTTCTCTGCCATGAAGACATGAGCAACTCAGTCATAGGTTATAAAGAAGACATCGCCTGCTTTCGACTCCTTCTCCAGGGCTCCCCTATGGCCCCCAACCAGAAGTGACTGCATCTTTCTCTGAGTTACCGTTAGCGCTCAGCCAACAGGTTAAATTGTGGGGAGCCTTCCATGTGCCTTATTTGGTGCCAGACACAGAGGCTAGAACAATACGAACACTCATCAAATGTCTGTTGAGTGAGTGAATGGCCTGTTTTTAAAGTAAGCCTTTAATTTTAGATGTTTCAGATTTACAGAAAAATTGAGAATGTGCAGAAAGACCCTATACCAGCACCCAGTTTCTACTATTATTAACAATAATATGTTACATTTGTCACAATTAATCAATCGATACCAATAGTACCATTACTGACGCTAGTCCATGCTTTATTCAGATTTCTTTAGTTTTCATCTGATGTCCCTTTTCTGTTCTAGAATTCATTCAGGGCATTACATTATGCTGAGTCATGATATCCCATAGGCTCCTGTTGACTCTGTTTCTCTTACTTCCCTTGTGTTTTATGATCTTAAGAGTCTTGAGGAATACCTGTGATGTGATTTGTAGAATGTCCCTCAATTTTGGTTTTTCTTCCATTTTACTTCTGATTAGACTAGGGTTATGGGCTTTGGAGATGAAGTCCACAGTGGTATCATTTTCATCATATCATAACAAGGATACGCACTGTCAACATGACTTACCACTTGGTATTAACCTTGATCATCTGGCTGAGGGAGTGTTTGCTAGGTTTTTCCACTGTAAAGTTACTCTTTTCATCCTTTTCTTTTCCTACTACGGTCTTTGGGAGGAAGTCACTATGTGTAGCCTACACTTAACAAACCACCGTATTTTGCTGTGTATAACGCGCACCCATGATTTTGGCCCATACTTTCAGGAAAAAAAGACTTCCATTTTAATTTCTTAATTCAATTTTTTAGTTATTTATATTTAGAAACAAAACCAATTATTTTATTCCAGGGTATTTTTTTGCATACAAATATCATTGTTGCTTTCAAAAGTGCTTGAGTTCCACTTTTAATGCGTAAACATAAGTGAGAGAATTAAAAACATTTATATAGATACAGAATGCTCATCCTTATTTTTTCCTCAAAAATTTGGGCAAAAAAGTGCACATATACATGGCAAAGTATGGTATGTTCCATTTCCTGGAGCTATGTGAAAAATTTGGGATTCTCTTGCATGGGAGAGTTATCTGTTTTCCCCATTTATTTCTTTATTGAATCATTCATTTAAATAAATTGGGTTTATGGGTGTTTTTCCTTTGAGTAATAATCTGATCTATTTCTTTTATAACTAGATCAGATGTCCCCAGGAAATGAGAACAGCTTTCTGTTTCTATCTGTCACTCTGACTGCCTGACACAGAACAGTTGTCCAAAAATAGACATTTATTGTTTAATAGAAGTGAAATAAAAATTAAGCTCCTCATATCTCTAGTGATATCCCAAAACAGCTTAATTGGTCTCTTGACATTATTTTACTATATTTAACTGCTATTCTGAAAAAGGTGGCAGAAATGGAAAGATTCTTAGAAATAAGCTAATTTGATCATCTCATTTATAGATGGTAACACTTAGGATTGGAGAGGAAATTTATCAACCTAGAGGTGAGATGAGACCCCACTTTTCCTAATTCATGCTGTCATGCTCTTTAGACATAATGCACGTGGTGACACCTACTACGGAGTCTAGCAGGTCTAACGTACTCAACATAGGTTGTTTGAACTTGTATCTCTAGGCAAAGGTGAGCCATCAAGCATTTTCTCCATTCTATTTTTGTTTTGCAATGTGGAAGTTCACTTGTAACAGATACCTGAGACAGAAATTCAAGCAGGAGAGCAGATGACCATATGAAAATGAGGGGGTGATGAGTTATTAAAGTAGACCGTGTGAGAGAGAGGCTCTGTGCCGAGCTAGTGGCAGTGGGAAGAGAAGGACAGATATATTGAGAAGTGTTTTAGAAGCAGAGTTGGTGTAACCTCACTACCAATTAATGTTAATAGTGAAGGAGAATGCCAAAGGTGATTCTGAGGTCCCTGGTTTGAGCAGTTAGATGAAAGGTGATGTCACTAATCAAAACAAAACAGATTTGAAGCTAAGGATAAACTTGTGAGGTATGAGCTACCCATTAGATTCTTTGTACATCAGGTAGGTAGCAGGGAATAGGTATAGAGCTTAGAAGAGAGATTATATTCCTAAGTACTGATCTAAGAGTTAATGTCAATTGACAAGCCATTGGAGGTGGTGATATTGCCTAAGAAAAGCAGAGAAAACATAGAGGACCGAACGCCTGAGTTCACTAGGGACAGAAGATGGAAGAAGCCAGAGGAAGTAAGATGAGACTATGAGAGAACAAAATGTGGAGTCGTGTGGGGAAGCTAGGTAAGGAAGGATAGTGAGTTGGTTAAATTTTGTAATGAGAGAAAACCAGATGAGGATTTAAAGGACACCCTAGGAAATCACAGTACTCAGGTCATGGGTGACCTTTGCGAGTTGTTCCAGTGAAGGGGAGGAGGGTTGTATGTAAAGAACTAGACACTGCAGAAATGAAGGACAAGACTGATACATGGCATTTTCATTATGATCCTTCCTGGTTCAAATTCCCTTCATTTTCAAAGATTAGAGACAATTACATGAGAAAGGATTTAAATTAAATACATAGGAATAGGTTAATGGGGTTGCAGAATCTCTCATTTGGGAAGAGTTTAAGAATAAAGATGTGGAATGTTAAACTGGAATGAGTTAGTCTTGCATGAATGAAGAATGCCTCTGAAGTCCCCTTGAAGTCTTAGTGGCTCTTATTCCAAAAAGCTGAACATATAAGGGTTCAAAGAGCTTATATTTTTGCAGTGTGTACTTATAGGACACATTTGCCCTGTGTGAAAATATTGAATTAACTAACTAGTTGATTTATTCACAGGCTTCTCAATATTTCAGAATGTAATCAATTGCACTTTTAATAAGCTGTAAGCCATGTTTACTACCTTATTTGTTGAATTTAATCAAAATGACTTGAAGGCTAACTAATACGCTGCTTTCGACAGGCCTCAGCCACTGGGTCAAATTACTGGTGACAGTAATACAGCACAATGATAGGATGATTGTATTCTTTTTCTTTTTTAAAAACATTTTATTTATTTACTTTTAAAGAGTGGATGGGAGGAAGAAAGAGAGGGAGAGAAACATCAATGTGTGGTTGTCTGTCATGCACGCACCCCTTATTGGGGACCTGGCCTACAAGCCAGGCATGTGCACTGACTGGGAATTGAATTGGCAACCCTTTGGTTCACAAGCTGGTGCTCAATCCACTGAGCCATGCCAGCCAGGGTGTGGATGGTTGTATTCTTTAAAAAATGGAACAAAACAGAGCAAAGTGAAAGATTTTTTTGTTTGTTTATTTGAAGACAGAGTCTTGTCTAGAAGACAGGGGGCTAACACTGCGAAAATTTTGCTGTGGTTCTTTCTGCCTTTCAAGCAGGTGCAAGCGACATAAGATTCCTATTAAGGAATGGCCTTCACAGCTCCCGATAGCCTCACTGCTGTGTTTGCCCAGAGGTGTGAATAGATTCAAAGGTCATCTGCTTCTTAATATCCTATTGCTCTCCTTTTGGAGTAGTTTCAGTTAGAGTCAGAGGCACTAAGATGAGGCAGCTCCCCAGTCAATCTGAGAGACTCAAAAGAGTCCCTACACCCCCTACAGAGCCTTTTGCAGTCCTCTGGATCTTAACACTGCAAATTATTTGATTATGTTTGGTTATAGTTGCAATATTGATTGGAGTTAGAGGTGGCCAGGAAGGGTCAAACTGTGCTTTCTGTCCCTTTATAGTCACATAGATCAGACTGTTACTCTCACATCACCTGCAGGAAAGAATCACCATCATCTCTCTAAAAACAAAATGTGGAAAAAAAATTTTATGGACCTAAGGAGAGCTTTGAAAAAACTGGTTGGCACGGTAATGATTTGGTTTTCACGAAGCAGTTTTGTTTGGTGAATAAATAGCACTGTTTATACACAGAATGAAGATCCCTTTGTTTTTGACAAGTTCCCTGAAAAAATGACAAGAGAAACATTTATTTTTAGACAGTGCTAGCCAATCCAATAAAGATCCGACTGAACTAAATTTTTAGGTTTTATTTCAAATACAATATAGAGCCACAAACTGGGGTTTTCAGTACTTCTTTATGTTACACATCAAACAGCCATAGATGAATTGCTTTCTGAAACCTCTTGTGTTAGGCTCTAGCATGAAGGATTGAGTTGGTGTTTTGAGGGTATCACATTTTGCACTTGAAATGAGTCTGTCAATAGCAGGAGAAATATACGCCCTCATCAACACCTGGCACTGTTCTGTTCCCCCAGGGCACACACTCAGCACCATGTTCTAGAAAGAAGTTCAATGAAAAGAAGCCATGGAACACAGGGTATACTCGTGATGGCTCAGTGGCCTGCAGCTTTTTCATTTCTTGAGACTTCACAATGTGTATCATCCCCAGATAATTCACTATTTCTGGTCAGGGAGCAGAAGAAATGTGTGGCCCCCAACCTTGAGGCTTGCTGTAAAAGGGCCCGTAACCGCTGTGTCCCTGATTCCCGCCAGGGTCTCAGAGGCTGCCTTAAGCACGCGTCGTACTTGTGGCTAGGGAGCGGGGAGTCAGGTATGACGGACCTGAGAAAAAGTGAGGCAAAGGAAAAATAAAAGGAATGTGACACTTTGCAGGGAAATCCATACTTTCTTAGGGAAAATAGGAAGGTAAAAAGAAAATGAGTATATGTCATTTTATTCTGAAAATGCATTTTATTTAGATTTACTAACTTCTATAATAATACAATAACTTTGACGTGACAGTTATATTGTTGAAAAGCAAATGTGATTTAACTAAAATGGCATTGTACTAGCTTTGAACAAAGCAAACATTTGACAAAAGATAGGAGAAACAGACAATCTCTTTTCGTTGTCCTGCATAAATCATAGCATATGGGAAATAGAAAATACCTTTAGTGGGGAGAGTAATAAACTAATAATTGAAAAAAAATCCACGTTGAACTACAAGGTCTTTTATGAATACAAATATTTCAGGACAAAAATTATGTCTAAGCTCTTCTTACTTTCCTCAGTGCCTAGTTTTGCTGTGTACTCAGTAAATATGTTTGAATGAAGGCACTGTACTCCGAAGTCTTACTGACAGCGTACATGTTCGAGTGGGCTTTTTCTGAACAAATTTCTTTCACATGTTGAAAGGGAGACTAAGAACCGGGTTATAAGGTGCAATGGGACTGAGGTCAAATAAGGGGAGATCATCGAGGCAAGGGGTACAGAGGAGGCTGGGCTTTATAGGAGGCTTGTTTTTGGTGAGATGCCTCAGGTCAAAGAAGCTCAAGGTGTGAATGAGCCTCAGGGATGTGATGCCCCATAACTTCAGCACAAATATGGTCCCGTAGCCCCATTTTATCCTAAAAAACCCTCTTCAAGCCCTGAGCCTTATGATAGTAAAGGCCAGTTTGGGGGCGCTGCCTAATCTACAAATTCGAAAACAGCTGTACTTCAATGTTGGCTGTGGGAAGAATGAGTTCAGGGTCAAGGGGGAATTTTCCAACATCCTCCCCAAACCTATTTGTAATTTAAAAACACCCCAAGTTTTCCCTGACATTTCCATTTTATTCCGTAGGACTTGGTGAAAGGTAATGATCTGGCAAAAACAATGATCTGGCCCGGGGCGGGGGCGGGGGTGCGGGTCGTGCTGTTCCACGGCAGCCTCTTGCATACATGCAGCTTAGGAGGCTGCTGGCAGGTTTTTAAGGGAGCGTGCGGAGAAACCTGGGGAGATTTGGGTTACTAGGGGAGTGGTGGGAGAGCTTTGAGGGCTCAGAAAATCGGAAGCCTTCAAAGTTTTGCCCAGATCCACCATAAGTACTTGGGGTGATAACATGACAAATGATGAGGAGGCATTTATCTCTAGTACAGGCAGCTAAACAGAACTTCCGTGTTACACTCCGCTAATGCGCTCCAGATTTCTCGAAATCCGCGCTGACCTAATCAAGAAACACAAGTCTGCTTTATTTCCAGGTAGGTGCTTCTAACAGAGAAAAGACTCTTCGTGTCTGTCTTCTAGCTGCAAGCTTCCCTTCCTCCTTCCTTTCTTTTCTCCTTCTCTCCCTGCCTCCGTTCCTGCCTTTTATTCATTCCTAAACGTTTTCCAAGAACCTGCTGTGAAGATGTTAGATAATCTGGGGTATAGAGGACAGTTCCTGCCTTCATGGAAATAGCGATGCAAAGAAATACTCCAAATACACCTGAATGTGTCACATCTTTCGTTCACAGAGAGGTCGTAGGGGGGCAGGGGTGCGGCTGGGAGCACCTCGTGAGAGAGCTCCAAACGAAGGAGGGGCACATAGACAGTGTGGGCGAGGGAATAGGCGGCTGGACATTTTGTGCTCATTAGGTAGGGCGTTCTTAACAAGGAAATGAAAAGGGACACCAAGCTCATGACTCTGGTATCCTATATGAACTAGGAAGGCTTGTGTTGAGTATACTTCAAAGGAAAGAAATATACAAACAAAGGAGGGGAAGTGATCATTGTCCTGGGGGCTGTGCAAATTTCACCTTTATTATTTCAATTAGTTCCCACAATAACTCAAAGGGCACACTTTTTTAAAAAAAATTTCTTTTCAGTTGTAGAAACTAAGGCACAGGGAGAGATTCACATGTTGTCTAAGCTAAACCTGACTGTAGACACAGTTCTGACTCACACTTTTGGGGGGATTTGGGAGGTTACAAAGGTGAGGTGGATTCTAAAAAATCCATAAAAGATTAGATAGGGATCTTTTTTGGCTATTTTCTCACAATGCTAGGAATCTGATAGAAATGGCTTTCTTATTTTTAGTTCTCTATTGCACATAAAAAATCCCATTATAATAAAAATTAGACAAGTTTTAGTCATCGGTTCGATTCCCCAGTCAGGACACATTTAATATCTTTTAAAGTGGCCTAGTAGTTAATTTTCCATGGCAATCCTGAAACTTATGCCAATCCTAACCATCCCCAGGGAAGATCCAGATATAACCATATATCCCCCCTAATTGAAGATGATTGTAACCAGTCTAAGAAACATAGTTACAACTTCAATATAAATCAAATTTCATATATGCCTTTTATCAATAAGTAAGGTGAACTATTTAGTACTTTCCCAATAGTTAATTGAATATTTTAGAGGAATTTCTAATTGCAATGCCATTGTCTTGCCATTTCTTAGTACCTAACCTTCTGATGTGAGATCTACCAGAGGGCAACATTTGCAAATTAGAAACATAATTGAAATTATACCGTTGAATAAGTTGATGTTTACAGCTACATGAAATTAGTGCAATCCTTTTAAATGGTATGGAATCTATTTTCTTTTTACCTTATTGGCTTCTTGTTTCTCTTTGATGGAATTGTAGTTGGACATGACCCTCAGAAAAGCATCATCTCCAAAAGTGGCCCTATCTTCCCAAAGGAGCGCTAGAAGGAAAGGAATGGGGACACTGCTGAGGAACCACAGGCTCTGTGATCTCCTGCAATGGTGAGTCCTCTGTAGTTGTTAATGTTGAGAAGATTTGAGCAACAAAATAAATAGCATAGTAGTGAATTATAATTAATACAATAATTCAAAGTGTGCAATGAATATCCATGAGTTCATTCTGATATGGTAATTATTTGATTGACTATATAAATAAATGAGGAGGAATAGACAAACCTCCTGTATAGAATTCCAAATAACTTATGTAGGGATTTTACTCTCAAAAGAAGGTAAAGCATAACTCTATCCCCACCCCTCCAACCATCCTTTAACTGCGGGCTAAAAATGGCAACTCTTTTCCAAAGATACAGTGTGGGAAAACAGGGGAAGAAGAACAACTTTAAGTTTCAAAACTTAAGAAACACTATCTCAGCCGTGTGATCACCCAAACAATATCAATAGTTGATAGTAGGTACCCTTGATATGATGTGAAAAAATGGAGCCTTACTTCTGTGGTCTTTCTCTCCCAAACCCATACCCAAACTAATCATGAGGAAAGTATTAGACCGATCTAAATTGAGGGATGTCCTACTTGTCAAGGTCATCAAAAATAAGGAATGTCTGAACCCTGCCTGGTGGAGCTCAGTGGATTGAGTGCCGGCCTGCGAACCAAAGGGTCATCGGTTCGATTCCCCAGTCAGGGCACATGCCTGGGTTGTGGTCCAGGTTCCAGTAGGGGGTGTGCGAGAGGCAACCACACATTGGTTTCTCTCCCTTTCTTTCTCTCTTCCTTCCCCTCTGCCTAAAAATAAAATAAATAAAATCTTAAAAACAAAACAAAACAACAAGGAATGTTCTGAGAAACTTTCATGTAGAGGAGCCTAAGGAGGCATGACAGCCAAGTATAATGTGGTGGCCTGGATGAGATTCCGAAACAGAAAAATGATATTATGCAAAAATTAATAAATCTGAAAAAGTATAGACTTTAGTTAATAAGAGTATGTCAGTATTGGTTGTGACATTAAGCTGTGACAAGTTTCCCAAACTAACATTGGATTTTAACCACAGAGGAAATTGGGTGCTAGGAGCATGGGAAATTTCTGTGTTATCTTTGCAACTTTTCTGTAAATCTAAAACTATCCTAAAATTAAAGGAAAACTTATTTTAGAAATAAACAAAAATGGCAGGTGCAAATGGGAGTATAACTTGTGTTATATCTAGGTCATAAAATGTTTAGGAAATGATCGTAGTAGTATCAACACAAAGGCAAAAGAAGGCAGAAAAATCAAGACGGAAGCTTTATAAAATTGTAGGATGATTGTAAACTCTTTGGTTTTATGTCTACTTAGGAATATACTACAAGATTGGTAATTTTCTTTCATGTATGTAAAAATAGAGTTTCTTTTTATTTCTACCATAATTTCTCTATTTCTGGTCTTTTTTTTCTTCTGTACTCTGAAATTACCTTTCTATTCTTGTCACTCACTCATTTAAACAAACCTTGTTTTTAATCACACTGGTCTATCATCTGCTAAAGATGGTCAAAGACCATTACACTCAAGTTTGTCTTGTCACTTGAATGTACTTTGCTCTTGTAGCTACAACCATTTATGGTGAAGTTCTAACCATGCAACAAGAATTGTTTAGCTTCCTTTGATTTCCCCAGATGAAGAAGATCCCATTCTTCCCTGCCCCACAAAGTTGCTCTGTACTTCTGACGTCAACCGTATACTACTTTATTATGGTATTTTATATGTAGCTTTCCTGTTGGCTATCAAATTCTTCAGTGAGTTGGGGTGGGGGGGGCGGAGATGATTTGTGCATTTTTGCATTTCCCATGGCTTCCTTCATAGATATTTACAGAAGGTTGATATAATAAGTTTTTATCAATGTTGAGTAGTCATCTTCAGTTAAGAGAACAACTTAAAACCAAGATCAATTGGACTAAATTAAAAATAAAAGTTTAATTATTCATAACAGAAGTCATTTGATGGAAGGGGCTGCTCTATTTTCCCTACACCTGTTATTATTGTGGTCTCTCCCCTTGCAGCTGATAATGCTCGGAGTCAATGCATGTCAGGCAATGACTCTTGTGTGTGAGCCATTATTGTAATAATTAATAACAATGGCACCTGTGTTGATAGGAACTTGGCAATGTGTGTATCCTTATCTTCAAAGCTCCAAATGGCCTGGAATTTGGTTTTTTGTGAAACCATTTAATAGGAAGGCGTGTGTTTAGAATCTGTTCCCAGCTCAAAGGCTGACCCTTATCTCTGAAGTCCTTAATGGGAAAACATCTGACAAATTGACTGGCACACCCCACTTTTCCAAGTAATTTTCCTTCCTGCCAAATGAGACTCTTACAGCCTCCACTTCCGCTGAAATTGTTGAATGAAGAACAGTCTAAAGTCAATGTCTGAAACTTCAGAAAATTCTCTTCGAAAGGTGTTTTTGCAAAGTAAAATTAACTTCTTGAAAAGGTGGAAAATCAATCAATTTTTTCCATTGTGTCCATTAACTACTTGATGAGTTTTATTTGACTAAAATGGCTGATGGGCTTAGTACTTCATAATTTCCAAAAAAGGAATCTTCATGATGACTGTCATGGAGTTATTTTATTGAATGAAATACAGCCTCACAGAACAGCCTTGCAAATAAACAAAAATCAAGTGTATTATCAATCTTTAAAGTATTAGTTGAGTCTACTCATAAAGCTTCCTAATTAGAATTTATTAGTTTAACAAATATTCAGTAAATACCCAAAGTGTATAGGATTAATAGTGTGACAAATATGCAAATAAAAATAGCTGGCCTTCTTTCACTGAAAATAAACTTGAAAATAAAAGCAAAAGTTTTCAAGTGAAAAAATTCATCAAAATGCAGCTAGAAAAGCTACAATAACTGATACTACTGTCCTTATTAAGAGAAAGAATTAGTAGTTTATTATATAGCAAAACTATGTTTATTGTGTGAGATAATAATTTCAAAACAATATGGAAATTTGGAACATATGTAACCTTAAATCATGTATTCAAGATTATTATTTGCAGAAAATGCTTAAAATATGTTTAAAGGGTTAAGAATTTCATGGGAAATCAAGAATTCATTACTGGAGATGTCTTTCCCCCTTCAGGAAGCTTGGCTGACAAGAATGAGATCCTGACAATAGTATCTAAATGGGAGAATGGATTAAAGAGAATTAAAAAAAAAACTATAGGATAAACTTGATTTTTTAAAATAAGCTGAGGAATGGGGCCATAAATAAAGAGATCGAGGATTAGGGAGTTATTGATCATAGTGAAAGATATCAAGAGTAAAGAGAGACATGCTGTCTTGAAATAAAATGATTATCCTTTATTTTTGAGGCTGGAAGAAAAGGAAAACATGGGTGGGTACGTGGGAAGTTAAATGTTTGAAGGGAAGGTGATGATTTGGAAGAAGGGTTAGCAAAACGAGGGGTGGGAAATGAAGAAACAGCAAGTACATTGCTGAGCAGGGCTGGGGGCCCACATATTCTAGGAGCACTAATGTGCCTGGTGGTTTTATGATATTCTTTTGCTGTTCTCAACAATTTGGGTGTAATAACTGCAATAGTAACATTGTGATAAGCACTTTAGTTAGATTAGCTCACTTAATCTTTACAGATAGCTTCTGAAATAAGAACAATTATTTCCAATGAGGAAACTGGTGCTTTGAGGCTAGAAGCTTGCCCAAATGTACATTACTGATAGATGCTAAATCCAATACTTATTTGAACTGAAGCAGTCTGACATAGAGACTGAGCCTACATTGGGCTACTTAGGTTTAGAGGTATGTTATTTTAATCAGACACATGTATAATTGAAGCCCGAAAATGATAAGAAGTTTCAGTAATGCAAGGGGATTGAACTGCTCTCTTGGGTTAACAAGGTGTTCTTGGGAATTAGCCATACAACTCAGGCTAAGTAAGGAACCGAGGCCAGGAAGGCCTCGTAGGACCAAGGAATCGAAGGTTCCTGAATCTGGAAGAGGCCATAGAGTGTACGAATGCCTCTTTTTAGGAAGAGGAGACTACAGTCTGGGAACAGATGCTGACGTTTTCTGAGGCGATACATTTCTGAGTGATGACAGAGTTCAAGTTGTCACCATTAGTATAAGTAGCTGCCAAAATGAAGCAGGAAAAATGAAGGACTTGGGAAGATGTGAGGAGTCACGGAAATTATGGTGGATTCCTATTTATAAAGAACTGGTTGTTAAGGGATAGCTTATTTCTGAATAATAGATTCGTTGAGCAGTTGTTTATGTTTCTGCTATGAGATAGACATGTTCCAGGCTGTCAGGACATAGCAGCCCATAAAACGGACCAAGTTGCTTCCTTCATGGGGCTTCCATTCTAGCGTCTATGTGCCGGTGATATATGCATAGTGATAAGTGCCTGAGAGAGTAATTAAGCAGCAAAAGAAAATAGGCATCTTGAAGACAAAGGATGTGACTGGTATAAAGGGTGATCAGGAAGCAGTGAGAAACCTGTGTGGCCAGAAGGACTGAGTGATCATTTACAGGAATGGGGCAAAGTGTGTGGGAGATGTGAAGTTTTGTTGGGGTCTGAGAATAAAATACTAGATTTTCAACCAATTAATTTTGAGATGCTCATAAGACCTCATGTGGAATATTCAATATTAAATTAAAGACTGAATGTAAGATTCTGGATTTCATAGAGAAATTCAGAAATATGGGCTAGAGATACAAATTTCAGGATTGTGTAACTGGTACATAAAGCTATAAAAATGAATGTTCTTATTAAGAGGGAAAGTAGATACATAAAATCCTCAGTCATCTGTATTCAGGGATACTACTAAAATACAGGGATATGAGAAGAACCCAGCAAAGAGGTCGAGAAAAGGTGACCAGAGAAAAAGGAAGAACGCCAAACGGTGATGTCAAGGAAGTCATGTGAAGGATATGTTTCAAGATGGAGAGTGGTCGATTAGGTCAAGTATGGCTGAGGAGTAAAAGAAAATGAAACTTTGAGAACTGGCCATTGAATTCAGCAATGCGGGCGTAATTAGTGGCCATGACGAATCAGTCTGATTGGCAGTGGTTTGATAGAGAAGGGAGAAAGTGAAATGGAGAAGGAGCATCAACCCATCTTCCTAGTTTCTCTGTCAAGCAAAACATGGAAATATAGTAACAGTTGGGGAAAGATGTAAGATCAAGGGAATTTTTTCATGTTTAAGGTGGAAATAGTTACAGCATGTTTCAGGGTGATGGAAGCGAGCCAACAGGGAAGGAGGAATTGTAATTCAGGAGAGAGAGGGGCAGTCGTTGGAGCATTGCTGAGATGTAAGGGAGAGGAGATGAGATCTAAGCACAGGGGGAAGGGTTGTCCCTGGGAGCACAATCCATCCATGGTAGCAACACAAATTTCATTCGGAGGCTAGAATGCGAACCGATGGGTGGCAGGAACACGGTTTTTTCTGGATTTGCATACACCGAGTACTGCTAAACATAGTGTAAATTCCGGTGAGTAATGGCTAACGACATTGAACATGGGAACTCTGTACAGTGGAATCACCCTTCTACTGTTAATAACATGACTGAATAGCTGAATGAGTGATGTTAATAAACTGACAAAATTCTGTGCGGTAACTAACGACATAGGTATTTCACATGACTTTCACCTTCAGAAATAA
>PVJD01009455.1:0-61317 GCA_004026545.1 Mormoops blainvillei
AGAGAGGGAGAGAAACATCAATGCGTGGTTGCCTCTTGAGTGCCCCCTACTGGGGACCTGCCCCGCAACCCAGGCATGTGCCCTGATGGAGAATCAAATCAGCAACCCACAGTCCAGCCTGGACAATATTTTGTTTTTTTAATGCTTTCATGATAGCTTTCCTTATGGTTCTTCCTGGGGACTGGATTAAGTGTATAGGTAGCAGGCACTCACAGGACTAGGTGTCTTAAAGCCACAGCATATTAAACATTTCCCTCTCCCATGCCCTAGATATGAATAAAGTGCGACTGTCTCCTTATAGACGTACTTGGTTATCCCCTTTTAGAGTACAAATTAGTCTGAAAATATTTCTAGAGGAAAAGAGTGAATTTAAACCAACTATTGCTCACTCCGGTAGTGAGGAAAATATACTTTAAATCTACTTAAACCCTCTTCGCTTCTCATCCGTGACCCAAAGTGCTCTCTGGATGTTTCAGCAAAGTGATAGTCTGGCCCATGATAGCTGAGGCAGCTGCTCTTTGGCTTCAGGTCTGTGTTAAAATAACTGAATCACTTAAGAGAAAAAAGTTGCTGCTCAAAATAACCAAGATCAAAGGTCTCATCTGTCTGTGCTTGTGGGCGGAAAGAATGATTTCTTTACATGTGATGCTCTCAAGCACCTTGGCTAATTTTCAAGGAATTATGCAAATTGAATGTGAGTTGGTGTCCCTGCTGCTGTAAGCGATGTGTGGATTGCTTTTCCTGTCCTCTTGTCATCTGTAGTAGCTGTGACACCAGACATATTTAAGAGAGCGACCTGCTCTCACTATGTCGCTGCCTGGATCTAACAGTCATTGGAGGACCTCGGACCTGTATGTGAAATGTCCCTGTGTGACCATCCGGGATGCAATCCCAGGTTCTGGGACTGAGCCTAAATTATACATGTGACCACCCCACCCCCGCCCCCCAGCTCCTGTCAGAATGGCTCCCAGCAGGTCTCTGGCACGCGGGGCAGCTGAGAAAGTGGGTGTGAGCCAGCAGGGACATGGGGAAGTAGCGGACAGAAAACAGAGAAGAGTGCGAGGTGGGGAGCAACATGGAAGCAGAGTCTGATAAATTAGAGACCAAGTTCAAATGAGGGTCCTGCAAACCCAGGCCCGTTCCAAAGAGGCTCTGAGATCTCTAGAGACCCAGTGGGGAGGGTGGTGGCCCAACTACCTAGCAGAGGTCAGAGTCAGGCCTGGAGTGGGCTGTGGTAAGAGTCGAGGCTCTGTGGCTATAAAGTACAGAAGCCAACTCTGCCAAACTGAGGGCTTAATGGGGAAGGAGGGTAGAGGTGGCTCGCAAGGACAGGGCAGCTCCAGGGCTCTAGGGAGCAGGCGCCCATGGGTGGCTCTTGGAGGCACCATTGCAAGGATGAATCCCCTTCAACCTTTTGTTACTTTACTCAAGGTTGGAAGTCCATGTCTTCATCTCTTCTCAACAATATGTGTTAGCACTTATGGTCAGACTGCTTAGGCATGGATATGATGTCAGTGAGAACAGCAGTCTTTGTTCTCATGGAAATGACATTCCAGTGGGAGAGACAGCAAATAAGCAAACAAATAAATGTCCTGTTGTGTGGCTGTGTGTGCCATAATGAAAACTCCAGCAGCGTAGAGTGACAAAGTGATGGGGGTGGGGTGGGGGGTGCCACATGTAGATATCTGGCGAGTGATGGCTTCTCTGAGGAGTGATAATTGAGCAGAGATCTGGAAGAAGGAGGTGACTGTGCAGTCTCATGTGGTAGTAAGGTCTCTGCTGATTTTGATTGGGCTCCTTGGCTTCTCAGGTCTAGCGAGGCTATGGCTGGCAGGGTGATTGCTATTAGAAGTTCCTGAATCATTTCGTGTAAGAGGCAGGTGGAGTTTTTCAACATAGCCTGTAGACCTCACAGAGCTGTTCCCCTGGGTTGCAGCAGACCCCATAGAATGACCCTATTTCAGATAATCCCCAGTGCAACCAAGATGGGCTTTTGTGATGAGGAAGGAGGAGTGTCTTTGGACTCTGCCACAAATGGAGGTGTCGGCCTCAAAAAGGGGTGGACTGGGTGCAGGTGAGCGTCGGAGGATGATGTTATGCCTTCTGTCTTGAGTAGGATTGGGGAGGTCAACCCGTAGGACCCTCTGCAGGCTGGCGGGAGCTGAATGGAGGGCCCTCCGGTTTGTCTGTCTTGCTCTGCGCGCCGGACTCGTCTTAGAGGCAGTGCTTATTCATCAGAGACCTTGGATTTGGAACTCATACTGTCTCTTTACTGGACAGTGTGAGAGAGTAGTCATGGGGCCCAGACGATCAAGTGTGCCTCGTGCAAAGCGAGACTTGCCACTGGGGCGAATTCAGCGTGAGTCCCTCAGGCTGTCATCGTTAACCAGTGGGAGCAGGAGAACAGGGGCAGCCAGGAGATGGCCCAGAGGTGACATGAAAATGCGCCCAGCTTCTAATGAGCTATGACCGAAGTTGGTCAAAAGTAGCAAAACATAATAGAGGGCTAAGGTAAATGAAGTCTGCCAAAAGAAGCTGTCAGAGGCTGAGAAAGGAAAGAGAAACTGCTAAACACCAAAAAATATGGTAAAATTCAGGAGCGTAACCAAGATTTAAAGTTTAAAATCATGTGAGTTTATTTAAAAAAATTAGCCTCATATAATAAGAACTAAAAATGTCAGCAAACTTACTTAAGGTATGAGAAATAGGTGACAAGCAAATAATTTTTAAAATCTTGTAAGTTAATGTTCACAATGAAAACCCTATGAAAAATGTTTTAAGAAGATAAAATGTATCAAAGCATAAAGTAATATCAAAAGGTAAAACAGTTTACGTTGTGAAAGTAAAAGACATTAGATTGTAACGAAAGTGAAATCTAAAGAATAGTTAAAAATGTGAAGGTAAATGGGATTAAAAATAGAAGTTAATGTGCTTTAATGTAAAAAGCATAAGTGATCACAGAATAAGGTATAAAGTAATTTAAGAAGAAAAGGGAAATGGAAGGTCAGAAGGCCAAGCAGCTTGAGAAAAGATAAGTGAAGGAAACAGCTGATGGATCAGCCTTGCCAAGAGTGGCTTCTCTACTGAACCAACCATGACGTTCAAGGTGAAGGTGAAGAGCTGGCTCCACCCAGGTGACGGGGGCCTTTCAGACCTTCTCCCGTGAAGAGTGGCTTCTTACCTCCACAGAAGTGAACGGTGGAGTTTTGTTTGGGGCTGGGGTCGTCATCTTCAGGCTGGGGCCTGGCCCTGTGCAGTGTGTGTGGCAACAAAGCTCTAGACAGGCCAATACAACCTCCAGGAGAATAACCCCAACCAGATGCCTGTGAGCACAAGCTGGCGACATTCAGGGGTTATCAGCGAAGTATGTCACAGCCACATGATGACACACCATTCAGCCAGACAAATGCTCTAGAAAAATACCTGTTGACCTAAGAAGTATTTTAAGATATTTATGTGAAAAATGTATTATAGGACTGTAAGTGTGGTATAGTTCCTGCTGTTTAACATGTATACAGTATATGAATAGTAAAAAACATTTATTACTACTATTAGTATTATTACCTGGAGTTAGGGGTTCTGGGTGATTTAAAAAAATATATTTTTTATGCTCTTGGGAGTTTCTCGACAATGAATCCCTGTTACGTATTATAATCATTAGAAAAAACTGTAAAGTTTATTTTAAAAGGGTAATAAGAACTGGCATAGGCACATGCTTAGCTTCAGAGAGATGCTCTGTACCGGCTCTCCCGTAAGGGCGTGTGAGCGAAGAGGCAACATGCCCTGGCCCCTGGCTCTGGAGGACCACCGAGGCCGCAGTGTTAAACGCACTGCTGGGCTGACTGTGTAAGTTAGGGCAGCAGCAGGGATACCAGTCGGGAGGCCTCGAACAGTTTTCCAGGTGAGTGGCGATGGTGGCTTGGACCAGGGTAGAGGTAAGGAGAAGGAATGGATATTGGATATGATTGGGTGGTAGAACCAGCAGGATTTACTGATATATCAGGTGTGAGTGGTGAGAGAGACTAATGCTACATGTACATTATGTTTATTGAAAAGTATACTGTGGGCAAATGTTTAAAACCTTTTACTCATTGGGCTGCATGATGAGAAGGCATGGGTTTTTGCGCATGTGAAAAATCTCTGTAAATTATGTCGTTTATGGGGTTGTTGAAGAGAGAGTGCACCCGGGAGGAGTGTCCATGTTGGACTTGGCTGAGCCTTGAAGATTGGGTGGGACTCAGATAGAAAGGCCCAGAGGGGCAGAGCTGAGGAGGGAGATGGCCCTGCCCAGGCCTGATCTGAGCATCAACCTGCATGGAACCCTGAGTAAAAAAGCAGTCGGTCTGAAATGGCGACAGGAGGCCAGTTTGTCCCACCCTTGGACTCCAGGTAGAGCAGTTTAGACTTTTTTCTTTAAACAGTGAGGGGGTGGGGATTGGGAACTTTTGACTGGGGAGTGAGTAATATTTGTTCACTTCAACAATTTGCTCCTCTAATAAGCTCTGAATGAGCGCCATTGGTTACTCAATGCGTAAGATCAACTCCGTGGCCAGAATGATTTATTTACAAAACAGGACTGTGTCAATGAGGTATATATCTTCAAAATATTATATAGAGTTATTGGTATAGATTTATAAACATATGTAAACATATATATAGCATGGTTACATAGGTATAACATACATATAAAAACAGCTATATATAGTAGTTACTATACCATATGCAGCATACCATATAATTATATAGATATACATATATGTATATATTTATTTCTGGCAATGGAATGATTCTGTTGGACTTACAGTGAAGATAATTGTTTTTTGATTACACAGCTGACTTTAAAAAAGCTCCATCCGCAGCTCAGGAAGCAGTGAAGGTGTGGATGTCCTGTCACTGGGTGACGGCAGGCCTCTTCAGCACACACCCCGCACATTGCAGCTTGGCACTCAGAGAGACTGTTCTCAGCACCCCAGGCATAAACAGTTTGGCAGAAATACCCCTTTTCCTGTCTGTGTTTGTAAGGCAGTCTCTTTCATGCCAGAGGAGCTATTTCAGGAAGATGATTCATGTCACATTTTGGCCTCATTACAGTTTTAAGTTGTACACAGTGGTGGTTTGCCTGGAGGTGTAAATGTAAATTTCACCTTCCTATGCATATGGAAATGCCTGGGACAGGAGAAATACTTCCTGTTCTTAAATTGCACATTGGGCTCTAAGCAGGGAGATTAACAAGATATTTATCAAGGCTCTAATTTTATTTTATTAAAAGCATGCTTCCAAAAGAATACCAGTCATGTGAGGTTGTGCCTCCTTCAGCGCTGCATTTCCAAGCACAGATGTTTAAGTCCAAGAACCTAATGTCTCACTGTTACAAGCAGAGGATTCTGTAAAATAAATACACACTCTGCTTTCCCTACTGAAATTGTGTGAAAAGTGAGAGCAGGTGTTAAGTTATTGTCTGTAGCTGTAAGGAACAGAAGGGATAGGACTATTCCGTTTATTCAGGTGCGGATGACAAAGAAAGGTACAGCTTTTCTGGTTATTCCATTTGCTTTCTGGTAAATAAAGTACTGTTGAAAGGATATGGCAAACCACTTATTTCTTCAGTGATGAAAATGCACGGTGGCACTAGAAATGAGAAACATGTAACACCTGAGTTTGTTATTCCTTAAATGTGTTTATTGATTTGTCCCCAAGTAACTGAGTTTTAACAGGACAAACACTGGATTTGCAGTGTGGCTAGACAGTTCTATGACTTTTGAGGAATTTCATATCCTACCTCAAAATTTAAAAATTGGCAAAACATTACTTTAAAAATTTAAATCACAACATGAAAACACTATAAAAGGACGGTGGATTTGTTTTTCTGGGTTTTTTTTTGCTACAAGCCCATTTTGATGGTGAATAAAACGACAGCCTTTCTGATCTCCTGACAGTAACACCCCACCCACTCCCCGTTTAGACATGCACTTTTAAAAATTATTTTCTGCCCTGGCTGGTGTAGCTCAGTGAATTGAGCATCTGCCTGTGAACCAAAGGGTCGCTGGTTCGATTCCCCAGTCAGGTCACATGCCGGGGTTGCAGGCCAGGTCCCCAGTAGGGGGCGTGCAAGAGGCAACTGCACATTGCTGTTTTTCTTCCTCTCTTTCTCCCTCCCCTCTGTCTAAAAATAAAATAAATAAAATCTAAAAAAAACATATTTTCTAATTCAGCTGTGGGTTGGTGCTTTCCAGTTGGGTTCTTACTCATGCCATTTAAGGAGATTTAGTAATCTTTAAGTAAGATTCCTCAATTAACAATAAACCAAGCTTATTGTGAGATCTTTGATTCTAAAGTGGTGATTTGAAAATATTAGTGATTGGAGGGTGCTTAAGAAGCTTTGCCAATTCAACTGAACCCAATTTCATGGCAAAATCTGGCCTTGAGTTCCCTTCACCTGTCACTGTCTTCTAGCTGTGACAAGTGACATCTACTTTTCTACCTTTTTCTTACTGTTGGGGCTACCCTTTTACCTTCTTGTGGTTATCCAGTGACCGCCTCATTAACCACTCAAGTCTGTACCTTCAGAATTTTAAATTGAGTGGGTCTGGGTTAGGTCCCAAGCACTTATATTAAAAAACAAAATAAAATCAACCAAAAAATTCTCCAAATGATTTTGATGTTCTAAGAGAACAACAGCCAACAGTGAAATGAAGGACATGATTTGAAACCCAAATGTCAACACAGACACAATCTCTAAAGTTCTCTAAAGAGTGAATCTTTTTACTCTTTTTTTTTTTTTTGAAGCTCTTAACTGGATTTCACTGGCATCTGCATGGTGTGACTGACATTAGACAACTACTGAAACTTAAGGAACATGTTGCTGTATTTCACATTTCCCCTTCTGTCTTCTCAGCCATCATGTATGTCATGGGAGCTCTTGGTCCTGCAGTGGGATATTTATTAGGTGGACTTCTTATTGGTTTTTATGTTGATCCCAGAAATCCTGTTCACCTTGACCAGAATGACCCTCGTTTCATTGGAAACTGGTAAGAACTGTTTACTAAATATTTCATTTCACTTATTATTAATGGTAGAGTCATAGTACCCTTATAGTTAACATAAAAATTTCCCCAGAGGGAAAATAAAAAAATTGCTAAAAATCCCCTAGGAGAGGCTAGTAGGCAAAATAATAATCCCTCAAAGTTAGTCTATGTCCCAATCTTCAGGATTTAGGAATGTGTCACCTTTCATCAGAAAGGGGTCTTTGTAGATGTGAATTCAGTTAAGGGTCTTGAGATGGGGGGACTATCCTGGGTGACCCTGGTGGGCACAATATAATTACAAGAGTCTTTATAAGGGGGAGGAGGAGGCAGGAAGGTCTGAGTAAGGAAAGGTGATTTGGTGATTGAGGCAGAGGTTGGACTGATGTGTTGTGAAGTCGGAGGAAGGGACCATGGACCATGGAGCAAAGGTAGACTCTAGAAGCTGGAAAAACAAGGAAACAGGTGCTTTCCTGAAAGAATGCAGCCTTGCCAACCCACTTTAGATGCCTGATCTCCAGAACTATAAGATAATACATTTGTGTTATTTTAAGCCATGAAGCGTGTGGTAATTTGTTATAGCAGCAATAGGAAACTGACACAGAGCATTTGGGAATAAGAGCCTACTCCCCATTCTTTAGGGTGGAGATGTTTGTTTCCTTTATAGCAGAGTGGAGGAAAAGAGTGATGTGGCTCTGTTGGGACTTTCCTGTGTACTTTAATGAAAGCTTTCCCAATCTTTTCTGTGCCTTTAAATGTTTTTCCCCCACTTCCCTATTATATTGTGTTTCTGCTCTATCAACCCTCCCCCAGTGCCCAGAACTCTCACTCTACTTTTCTATCGTCATACGCAGTGAATCTCTTCACTGGGTCATAGTTTTTCCCCACCAACACTGGAGATTTAGCTGCTCTCTCATTTGCTAGCCTTTAGTTCTCTTGGTAAGTAAGTAATGTTTAGGACTTAGAGAACAAGAACTCCTCTTTGGTTGTTAGGTTATTTATTCAGAGAGCCAGGGCTGTTGTTTGAGTCCTTCACAGCCCTCAACTTGAATGTGAGTTCTTTCTTCATGATTGTAAGCACTAAGAAGCATTGGTGTCCTAAATTCATTTAACATGGATTAGTGATAGGTATACGTTGATAAGAAATTTTCATTTTATACCAGAGAATACAGCAGTATTTGACATTAGTGCCAAGTAATTACTTTCCAAAGTTTCTTGAGTACTGTGTTCTCTGCTTCATTACAAGATAATAACTTTATAACTCTGAGCTTTGTGGGAATAATGGTTAACACTATTTTCAAAGCAGTTAAAATATTAATTAGTTTATAGAACACTTCTTACTTTCCTTTTTTTTTTTTCAATTGTTGTTCGAGTACAGTTGTCACCATTTTCCCCTAACCACTCTGCCCTGAAAAATCAGGCATTATTTTCATAAGTAATGCCCTTTGAAGATGGAAGTGCTAAGATCTAGATGACCCTGGTCTGGTAGAATTTTGAAATTATACAAAAGGAAGTTCCCTTGTCAGCATGAGGGGAATAACACAGGAGTTTTCAGTTGCTGACTGATAGTGAAATTTTTTTATCTCAACTACTTCTTTCTTTGCAGCTTTGAAATAAATCAGAATAAGGACCTTTTTGTTTTGTTCTCAGAAAACTAGATTATTAAAATATATTTATAAACATCCAATATATGTTCTGTATTCTGTATAGATGTCCATGAGAAAAGCATGACAATAGGGGACATCAGGTGGCAGCGAGAAAGGCAAAGAGGACCAACTAGGGGGCAGGTAGAAAGAAGGAGGCAAGAGTTTTCAGCTGACAAGGCTTTACGCTGTCTTTTAGAAGTTTCCTAGAACATAACAACCCAATTGGTAGCAAAGTGGAGTGATTAAGAGTGCAGACCCTGAAGCCATAGTCCCCTGGGTTTATATCCCAATCTGCCACCTAATAGCTTTGTGACCTTGGGGAAATTACTTAACTTCTCTGTGTCTCCACTGTTATTGTTTTTTTTAATCCATAAAATGGAAGTAATTACAGTATATACTTCACTGAGTTGTTGTGAGGAATGAATGAGTCTATGCATGTAGAGCTCTAAATAGTTCTTGCTATATAATGTGTTAGTTATTATTCATTCCTTTGTAGTGCATCAGTGCCCAAGTAGTCTTACTCAGCTTTTCTCTTTTGGCACCATTATTATATCATGTGTTAAGGATGATTTGTTACTGTAGACTGTTGAAGAATGTGGTCTCCTTTGCTCTGCTTAGAAATGTCCCCACACTTTTGTATTATTGTTTATTCCTTATAATTCTTCTCCTTCTTTTACATTTGTTCTCACTCTAGGTTACTATGAATGTATCTGTAATGTTCGCACATAAGTTAAGTCAATGACTCTGGCTGGGGGTGAGGGAAACTGAGTGCAGATCTACATAAAAACAAACCGAATGAGCTACTATGAATTGATTGCTGATGGGGCAGGCATTTTATTAGGTTCCTTTTGTACTTTGTCTTATTAATTTTGATGACTGCAAAACAGTTATTATCACCCCTCTTTCAGATGAGAAAGTGGGTTCAGAAAAGCAAAATAAGTTCCCTAGGATCTTAGAACTAGTAAGTGGTAAAGACAGGATAAAAACCCAGGTCAGCCTGAAGCCACAGTTCAAGAACTGTCCGTTACACTATGCTGTGTCCCCTCTAGTGGAGAGAGCATGAGAGGTTTAGCGAACTGAAGATTGGGAAGATTGAATGTCAAGTGTGCAGAAAGAGATTCGAGAAGGCCTGCTGAGCAGGGCCTGGTTAGGAAAGGCCTCATAAGCAGCCAAGTACTAAAGGGGCCAGATGTTATAGTAGCTATGTTTCCTGCAGGTAGATGGCCTTACTTTTTCAAAACTTATCTCATTTGATGTATTTATGCAAGAAATTTTTTTAGTACCTGATCCATGTTAGGCACTGGTTCGTGATTATATCTTGAGTAATTGAGATTGCTACAAGTCTGTCCTGAGCAATCTTCTCAAAATAAAGCCACTTTTTGATTGCCTTAAAATCTTTATTTGGTATAGCTAAATATGCTTGAAAATAGCACACTGGATTATTAATGACTGGTTCTAGGAATGATTCTCTCAACTAAACTATGACTTTTAGCAACTAACAGCATTTTAATTGAAACAGTAATTTTATAAATGAATTTTTACTTTGCACTTGATCTATATTCTCCCTGGGTTGAATCCCACATTCATGCTTACAATGCTGCTTGCATTGAGGTTGCAGGTGACAGGGTGTTGATACAGAGGACAGAGTCTGAGCATTCATGAACTTGGAAGCTTTAGGGACAGAGTTTGGAGCTGAGGAATCCTAGTTAGAAAGAGGTGACTGTGTTAGGTAGGACCAGGGGCTATTCCCTAAGAAATGTTTGAAAGGGACTGAGAAATTGCTGCCCCTGGGGAATTTTGCAGGCAAGACGCCTGAGGCCATAAGCGCAGAGCGCTGATGCAGGGCTAGAAGTTGAGTTCAGCTGTCTGTACTTCCTTCCTAGGTGCTGCAGCATGGCAGCCTCAGACGAGTTCAAAGGCAGATTCTTGATTCAACAACCCTGGAGTTCTACTTCTCCTAAGAACCTTTCTGACACACATTTCCTCTCTCTGAACTTTTATAGGATTGATGGTCTATACCACGTGATCTAACACTTAACTAGACATTCTTGCATTTCTTGGAGATATATTTTCTTGGCTCGCTTACCACTAGGTTGTAATTATTGAAGTAAAGAATCAAATGAACTGTCTTTGGTGGCCCTCATGGCTAACATGGTGAGGGCTGGCTAAGAGCATTCAATATATCAAGTGCTTCTGGAAAAATGTTTGAGTCATCAGCAATTTAAAATATATTTTACATGAGATATTAATGATTTTCTTCTAAGAAAAAAGCATCTCTACTGGTCCACAAAGCATGCTACAGAGTCTGTGTTATTTTTCTATTAAATTTATGAGTTATTGCTTTATTATAAAATATACATTGTAGCAGAACTAATACATGTGCTAAAAAAATACCTGAATGAAGCTCTTATCAAGTTGCTATTATAATA
This sequence comes from Mormoops blainvillei, assembly GCA_004026545.1. Classification (NCBI taxonomy): domain Eukaryota; kingdom Metazoa; phylum Chordata; class Mammalia; order Chiroptera; family Mormoopidae; genus Mormoops; species Mormoops blainvillei. The sequence goes on from PVJD01009455.1 coordinate 11,098, forward strand.
TTCATTATAACATGAGTATAATTATTGGGTAGATTTCTCATTTATATCACAGAAAGGGAGGATTTCTATATTTTATTAGTTTGTTTAACTTCCTACTGCTTTACAGTTGATGGGGGTCAAAAGTTTTTTCTGGAGAATTTTATCGCCACAAAATTCTACTCTGTTAATTTGCTCTCACAGTGCAAAAGCCGTAAATGCTATCCACATTTCCCAATTTTTTAGGTGGAGTGGATTCCTCCTTTGTGCCATTGCAATGTTTCTTGTGATATTCCCAATGTTTACTTTTCCAAAAAAGCTTCCACCTCGACACAAGAAAAAGAAAAAGAAAAAATATTCTGTTGATGCTGTTAGCGATGATGACGTTAAGAAGGAGAAATCAAATAATACTGAGCAAGTGGACAAAAAAGTTTCTTCTATGGGATTTGGAAAGAACGTCAGAGGTAAAGTATGTCTTTTCAATAAATATGTGCACAGTAGTCCAGGTCTGTGTGACTCAAATTGTGGTCCCAGGACAGTGCTGCCCATGGCTGTTACTGGTCTGAGATGAGATGAGTACTGAAATTGAGAGTAAGTATCATGAAACTTTTAAAGAAAATTGACAGAGTCATTTTATGCTTGTTGAATCTCATGGTAATAATAACAAATTGGGCTTATATTTTGTATGTTTAAAAAATTATTTTCTAAAGATTCATCTTTAATGGAGTTTACAAAAGTATCGGTGCATGATAGGCTGGAAATAATAATAATAAAATTACCCTCCCCCACAGATAGTTTGAGAAGCACTGGTTTAGATCTGAAGATACATTTATATATGTCATGTACTATATTTAGAAATGTCTGATTTTTAAAAATATTGTACCTATTGCATTATATAATGGATGGTTTGCTTCAGGGGAATAGTGGGTTTGGTACAGCCTGATCCTTCCCTAAATACTCTATAAAGCCCACCACTAGACAGGGACCCCATTCAACAGTGGCTCTGCCAAATGCTTGTTAAGTGGACAGAGAGAAGGGCAGCCGGGGGCCGAGCCTCCCAACTCGGTGTAAGAAAATATCTAAAACGTCTCAGTGATGTGTAGTGACCTGTGTTTTCATCTTGATTTCCCTTAAAAATAATGGCCTTATTAAAGCTAGATTGGGCAAAATCTCAAACCTGAACAGTTTAACTGGACCCCAGCCGGCGTGTATTTGTCGGACAATGTGTCTGCTAAGCGGCAATGAAGACCCTCGATCTGCGGACCCTGCAATGCCGCGCTCCCGTTGGTGTCTGCGATTTCCCGAATTCCCTGAATTGATTTTTGTGAAATTATGAAGCCTGGTATTTGTCAAGTGCTTACCGTTTTAGGTGAAATTTACTATGCACATTATCACTTCACTCTGACTACATACACAGTAAATCAAAAGAGACATCCGTCCGGCCTAGCAGGAAGTTACTAATATATTATGGAACTGTCCCCACAACGTAAGAATGATAATGTTTCAGTCAGGCTATTTTTAATTACTCTACTCCTCAAAGCAAGGGAAGTGATATTTCATTGGAAATGCTTCTTTGCTGCTAAGTTTTAGATTTGTCTCCCCACCTTCCTCATCATTTAGTGACAAACTGCCAAAATGGCTTCATCTCCTGTCGTAACATAAATAATTCCCTGGGTGCCACTGTGGCCTGAGCTCTTACCTCGTGGACCAGGGCCAGCCCATCATTTGTCATGGACGTTATTATGCACCGTGATGGCTGCTACCAATGGAGTGAGATCTATCTATCTATCTATCTATCTATCTATCTGCCTATCTATCTATCTGTCTATCTATCTATCTATTTTTTTAACCATTTAGATGAGAGCAAGGCTGATGTTAAAGAATTTACAATATAGGAATAGACTTAAAGTCTTAACTTATAGAGAGTATAAAGTAAACTCAAGGGGAGAAATAAAGGCATAGTTAAGCTAAAATTATATGTTTTATAGCTTAGAAATAGATGATCTGAATGTGAAACATATGCTATATTGGATAGTAGAGAAAAGACGGAGAGAAGATTGACACCAAATACCAACAGTGGAAACGAATGTTGATGGGAACAGCGTGGGATGCGGTGCAGGCAAAGTTGTCAGGGTCCCATCCATGCTCTGGACCTTCTTGTATCGTGGTGGAGCTGCCATCTGCTAGCACCTGCATCATTTGCCGGAAAGCTTTCTTTGTAAGCTGGGAAGCTGCAGGGTTTCTGCTTGAGATAGGTTCAAGTGCCAAGGAATGAACAGTCTGGCCCCCCGCAGCCAAAGCTGTCTTAACCAATGGCCGATAAACACCCAGCTACCTCACCTCATGGGTGAGACGGTTCTTCTGTGTGTTTCTCCATCCGTTGCAGTCTGCCCTCTCTGCCTGAGCACCATGTCCGCATTCTCTGTCCAGCTTTTCCTGAATCTCCCAGATAATGACTGGGACTTGAATCCTCATCCCATGACCTGCTTCTGGGGGGACCTGCATTTTGGCAGGCAGGTTCAGAAGTGATAAAAGTCATCATGAAGTTTTAAACTTATTTTCCCAAGTTGAATCTATGCACTGTTTTGTTGGGTGTCTTCTTGTACTGCTGGGGGTTGCTTCCTGTCATCTTTTCTATGCTCAGTTTCATGGTTCAGGGTGTTTTTTATTTTTCCTTTTTATTGAATTTATTGGGGTGACACTGATTAACAAAATTATACAGGTTTCAGGTGCACAATTCTACAACACGTCATCTGTACACTGCATTGTGTGTTCACAACTCCAAGACATTCTCTGTCCATCACCATTTATCCCCTCATGCCCTCTTCCACCCCCCCCCCACCCCCCCCAACTGGCAGTCACCACACTGTTGTCATGAGTTTTTCTTTTTTTCTGTTATGCTCAATGCCTCCATCCCTCTCCCCACCCAGCTCCCACTGACAGTTGTCAGCCTGCTCTCTATGAGTCTCATTATTTTGCTTGTTAGTTCACTTTGTTCATTAGATTCCACATGAGTTAAATCATAGGGTACTTGTCTTGATCCGACTGACTTATTTCACTTGTCATAATGCTCTCCAGGCTGATCTATGCTGTTGCAAAGAGTAAGATTTTTATTTTTATGACCAAGTGTTATTCCATAGTTGTTTTGTCCACTCATTTACTGATGGGCACAGGGCTGCTTCCAAATCTTGGCTATTGTAAATAACACTGAAATGAACATAGGGGTGCATATATTCTTCTGACTCAGTGTTTTGGGTTTCTTTGGATAAATTCCCAGAAGTGGAATCACTAGGTCATAAGGCAGGTCCATTTTTAATTTTTCGAGGTAACTCCATACTGCTTTCCACAGTGGCTTCACCAGTCTGCATTCCCACCTACAGTGCTCAAGGGTTCCCTTTTCTTCACATCCTTGCCAGCACTTGTTTGTTGATTTATCGATGATGGCCATCCTCACGGATGTGAGGTAATATCTCATTATGGTTTCAATTTGCATTTCTGTGATGATTAGTGATATTGGACATCTTTTCATATGCCTACTGGCCATCTGTATATCTTCTTTGGAGAAGTGTCTATTCAGGTCCTTTACCCATTTTTAATTGAATTGTTTCTTTTTTTGGTGTTGAATTTTATGAGTTCTTTATACATTTTGGATATTAGTCTCTTATCTGCTATATCATTGACAAATATGTTCTCTCATTCAGTGAGTTACCTTTTCATTTTATGGATGGTTTCCTTTGCTTTGCAGAATGTTTTAGTTCGATGTAGGCCCATTTGTTTATTTTTTCTTTTCTTTCCTTTGCCCAAGGAGATATATCAGAAAAAATATTACTAAAAGAAATGTCCAAGATATCACCACCTGTGTTTTCTTCTAGGATTTTTATGGTTTTAATCTAACATTTAAGTCTTTAATCCATTTTGAGTTTGTTATCATGTATGGTATAAGAAGGTGGTCTAGTTTCATTTTTTTGCACATATTTGTCTGAGTTTTCCAACACCATTTTTTGAATAGACTATCTTAACCCAATAGATGGTTTTGCCTCACTTGTCAAATATTAATTGACTGTAAAGCATGAGTTTATTTCTGGCCTCGCTATGCTGTTCTATTGATCTATTGAATATATGGCTGTTTTTATGCCAGTACTAGGCTATTGTTTTACTATGGACTTGTAGCATAGTTTGCGTGATTCAGGTAGCATGATTCCTCTAACTTTGTTCTCCTTGTTCAAGATCGATGTGGCTATTTGGGGTCTCTTGTGGTTCCATATACATTTTTGGAATATTTGTTCTAGTTCTGTGAAATATAACATTGGTATTTGATAGGACTTGCATTGAATATAGATTGCTTTGGGTAGTATGGACATTTTAATGATGTTAATTCTTTTTATCTATGAACACTTATTTGTATCATCTTCAGTTTCTTTCTTCAGTGTCCTACAGTTGTCCAAGTACAGGTCTTTTACATCCTTGCTTAAATTTATTCCTAAGTATTTTATTCTTTTTGAAGCAATTGTGAATGAGATTGCTTTCTTAGTTTCCCTTTCTGATAGTTCCTTAATAGTGTATAAAAATGCAGCTGATTTCTGGATATTAATTTTTATCCTGCTACTTTGCTGAATTCATTTATCAGTTCCAGTAGTATATTGGTAGAATCTTTAGAGTTCTCTATATAAACTACCATGTCACCTGCAAATAATGACAACTTTGCTTCCTCCTTTTCAATTTGTGTGCCTTTTATTTCTTCTTCTTGTCTGATACTGGCCAGGACATCTAGCATTATGTTGAATAAGAGTAGTGAAAGTGGGCATCCCTGTCTTTTCCTGATCTTAAGGGAAATGCTTGTAGTTTTTTCCCATTGAATATGGTATTGGCGGTGTGTTTGTCATATATGGCCTTTATTGTGTTGAGGTATGTTCCCTCTATTCCCACTTTGCTGAGAGTTTTTTTTTAAATCATAAATGGCACTGTATTTTATCAATGTTTTCTGTACCTATTGATATGATCATGTGATTTTTATCCTTCATTTTGTTATGTGGTGTATCATGTTTATTGATTTGCAGATATTGCATCAACTTTGCATCTCCAGAATAAATCCCACTTGACCATGTTGTATAATCTTTTTAATGTATCACTGGATATGGTTTGCTAATATTTGTTGAGGATTTTAGCATCTATTTACATTAATGTTATTGACCTATAATTTTCTTTTCTTTGTCTGAGGTTGGAATTAGGATAATGCTGGCCTCGTAAAATAAGCTTGGGAGTCTTTCCTCCTCTTGAATTTTTTGGAATAGTTTGAGAAGTGTAGGTGTTAGTGCTTCTTTGAATGTTTGGTAAAATTTAACTGTGAAGCCATCTGGTCCTGGGCTTTTGTTTGTTGGGAGTTTTTTGATTACTACTTCAGTTTCACTAGTTGTAATCTACTTATTCAGATTCTCTGATTCTTTCTGATTCAGTTTTGGAAGACTGTATGATTTTAGGAATGTATCCATTTCTTCCAGCTTGTCCAATACATTGGAATAGAGTTGTTTGTAATATTTTCTTATAATTCTTTGCATATTTTTTTTGGTGTCAGTTGTTACTTCTCCTCTTTCATTTCTGATTTTATTCATTTGGTCCTTTCTCTTTTTTTTTTTTCTTGATGAGTCTGGTTAAAGGTTTGTCAGTTTTATTTATCTTTTCAAAGAACCAGGTGTTTTCATTGCTCTTTTGTATTGTGTTTTAGATTCTATTTCCTTCATTTCTGCTCTGATCTTTATTATTTCTTTCTTTCTACTCACTTTGGACTTAGTTTGTTGTTCTTTTTTCAAACTCCTTTAAGTGTAAAGTTAAATTGTTTTATTTGAGATTTTTCTTTCTTGAGATAGGCCTGGAATGCTGTGAATTTTCCTGTTAGGACTGCTTTTGTTGTGTGTCATAAACTTTGGGCTGTTGTGTCCTCATTTTCATTTGTTTCAAGGTGTCTTTTGATTTCTTCTTTAATTTCATTGTTAAGCCATTTATTGTTTAGTGATGTGTTTTTTAGCCTCCATGGCTTGGTGTTTTTCAGGGGTTTTTGTTGTGACTGAGTTTTTGTTTCATACCATTTTTGTCAGAGAAGATTCTTGATGTGATTTCCATCTCCTGAAATTTACTGAGACTTGTTATATGTCCTAACGTGTGAAAAGCACATGAAAGTGCACATGAAAAGCACTTGAAAAGAATGTATATTCTGTTGCTTTGGAATGAAATGCTCTGAAGCTGTCAATTAAATCTATCTGATCTAGTGTGTCATTTAAAGCCATTGTTTCCTTGTTGATTTTCTGTCTGGAAGATCTATCCACTGATGTCTGTGGGGTGTTAAAATTTTCTACTCTAACTGTGTTACTGTCAAGGTCTCTCTTTATGCCCATCAAGATTTGCTTTACATATTTAGGTACTCTTATGTTGGGTACATACATGTTTGCAAGGGTTATATCCTTTTGTTTGATTGCTTCCTTTACCATTATGTAGTGTCCTTCTTTGTCAAGATATTTTCTTTTAAAAGAAAGAGCAATTGGAGTGTTTTAATAATGATGGGTAGTTGGTTTATAAAATCTGTTTCCATCCTGATTTTCTTGTCAGTATTTCTGATAAATCCTCAACTTTTTTACCTTATCCATGCCTTAATGGTGATGACTGATGTCACTTCTGTGGTTAAACCTCCTGATTCAGACATACAGCTGGTTTCTTTCATTAGTTGCATTTGTCCTGGATTCTCTAATTGTATCTAAATTGGAACCTCAAGAGAAACTTTTTCCTGTTAAAAAGGAATTCTATTTTAATGGGGTGATAAAATGAAAATGCTAAAAATGCTAAATCCTAAAAATGCTGAAAGTGATTCAAATGATGTTGATAATATTGGAATAATGTTCAGTTAGACTGTGTAAAGTTAATTCATATTTATCTTGTGCATATTGAATTCTTTTAGATTATCTCATGCCTATCACCTATAGGAAATGAAATCAGTTCTATAGTATTTAAACTGATTTTCAAAAGAACAAATTTCTGGGAATCATTCTATTGTTGAGATAATTTGTATTACAAAACTTAGATTCATTATTAAGGTCCTAAATAAAGAATAGTCACCAAGAGTTCTTTTGAGTTAATCTGAACTTGATCTCCAGATTGTCTTTTCCCTTGTTCTGTTTTCTGGAGCAGGGCTTCTTTGGGTCTTTATTTTATACAGAGTGGGACAAAAGTACATTTATAGTTGTGAGGACACAAAACACAGAGTTTATCCTTGTATTATTTACCAATTGTATTACTTTTCCATGGAACAACTGTAAAGCTACTTTTGCCTGTAGATGACATTTGGATGCTAATATTAGCTTCTTCAGAGAGAAGATGGAAGGATAGCTAACTTACTACTTCCTTAAAAAAATGATTTGGGCCATAATGAATGGTGCCTTTTGGGCAAGTTCTATTGCAGAGAATACTAGAAGAAAATGTGCTATACTTTCCACTCTGCCTCCGCATTGTAATGATAGACATTGGGAAATTCTGACTCAGTATTTCTTGATTCTTATTATAAATTATGCAGGAATAAGACTGTTTTAAAACACCGCAAAGGAGAAAGTAGAATTTTTAGTGTGTCTGCATCACCTTTCTATAAGGAGATTAGCATTGATTGCATCAAAATCTTACCAATAAACACTTAAAATATTAAAGTGGATCAATTATCCTAAAGTTCAAGGTCTTTTAGTCTTCCAAATTTAACTGTTTATCTTCCTAAATGGAGAACTTCTGGTAGTGGTTAATCATAGGAACAATTTTATTTTTGTGATCACTTTTAATTTTTTAAGCTTAATTGCTTAGAATTGTAATTTAGCATAAAGTATAACAGATTTTTCTTTGCCAAACTTTGTCTGTATTAGAGTATAAAATGTTTACAATACTAATTAAATTAAAAAGTTACTCTGAGGTGATGAACAGATTGAAAAAGTCCGTTGAAAATTACAGAACTTTGATCATTATTTAAATAAACAATTGTTCACTCTAAAGAAGGTTTTGTCCTCTGTACTGTGGCAAATATGAAGATGAGTGAACCAGAGTTTGCTCCCCAAGAGCTCACAGTCCACTGAGAGAGACAGGACAAGGACAGATGGAAATATATGAAGATCCTAAAGGAGGCTAGACACACTGGTGTGAGGTTCAAAGGCAAACGAGGGAATATGTAGTTAAGGGGTCAAGAAAGGTTTCATTGGAGGAGCTGGGATTTGTGATGAACTGTGGAAGGCTGAGAGAATTTCAGTAGGTGGAGGGGGGATGGGGGGAGTATGCCTGTCAGAGAGAGAAAAGCCAAGGTCAGACCATGCAGATGTATTTGAAAGTGCTGAACACATCATTGTGGTTGGTGTGTTGTTGATGAGTGGCCAAGGCCTGGGAGATAAGGTTCAGAAGGTAAGTAGGGCCATATGGTGTGTGGAGAGCTTGAATTCTAGTCTTTAACTGAAGCTGCCTCTAATTGGGCAGGGGGAGGTATGAACAGGCATTTGGTTGCTTTCCTTTAGGCAGATTATGGAGGGAAAGGAGTGGGATGGAAGGAGGGGCCAGGTAGAAAGCTATGAACGGAGCCGAAGTGAGAGGTCATGATGGTTTTGATGATTAGAGAAGGAAAGGACAGAAGCCTCCCGAACTGGTCTCCTTCTTTCATTCTTGCCCCTTTCCATAGCTTTCAGCTCAACAGCCAGAAGGATCCTGCTTAAATACCACTCCTCTGCTCGAAGCTTCTATGGTTTTTCATCTCACTCACAGAAAAGTCCCTTCCTTATACGACCTCCTAGGATTACACTCTAACCCCTGGTTACCTGTTTTGACCCCATCTCTTTCTTGCAGTCCCATTTGTTTATTCTGCTCCAACCACATTGGGCTCATCACTGTTGTTATTTATTTGTTTGTTTGTTTATTTATTATTGTATATTTTTTCCATTACCATTTACTCCCCTTATACCTCCTCTCTCCTGCTATCACCACACTGTTGTCCATGTCCATGAGTCCTTTTTCCTTTTTGCTCTATCCCTCCACCCCTTACCCTCCCCACCCTTAGCTGTCATCCTACTCTCTATCTATGAGTCTGTCCCCATTTTCCTTGTTAGTTCATTTTATTCATTAGGCTCCACATGAGTGAAATCATATGGTATTCATCTTTCTCTAATTGTCTTATGTTCTTCAGTTTTATCAATAGAGTAGCAAAAGGTAAATTTTTTTCTTTTTTATGGATGAGGAGTATTCCATTGTGTAAATGTTCCATAGTTGTTTTATCCACTCATCTACCGATGGGCACTTCGGCTGCTTCCATATCTTGGCTATTGTAAACAGCACTGCAATGAATATAGGGGTGCTTATATTCTTTCAAATTAGTGTTTTGGGTTCCTTCAGATATATTCTCAGAAGCGACATCGCTGGGTCAAAGGCAGATCCATTTTTAATTTTTTGAGTTATCTCCGTGCTGCTTTCTCAGTGGTTGCACCAATCAGTTCCCACCAAGAGTGCGAAAGTGGTCCCCTTTCTCCACACCCTCACCAGCACCTGTTGTTTGGTGATTTATTGATGATGGCCATTCTAAGAGGTGTGAGATATCTCACTGTGGCTTTAATTTGCATTTTTCTGATGATTAGTGACATTGAGTATCTTTTCATATGTTTATTGGCCATCTGTATATTCTCTTTGGAGAAGTATCCATTCAGGCCCTTTATCCATTTCTTAATTGGGCTGTTAGTTTTTTGTTTTTGTTTTTTTGGTGTTGAGTTTTGTAATTTCTTTATAAATTTTGGATATTAACCGCTTATCAGATGTATTGGAGAATATGTTTCCCCATTTTGTGGGTTGTCTTTTTATTTTGTTGTTTTCCTTTGCTGTGCAAAAACTTTTCAGTTTGATGTAGTCCCATTTATTTATTTTTTCTTTTGTTTTCCTTGCCTGAGGAGATACATCTGATAAAATATTGCTGTGAGCTATGTCTGAGATTTTGCTACCTATGTTTTCTTCTAGGATTTTTATGGTTTTGAAGCTAACATTTAAGTCTTTGATTCATTTTGAATTTAATCCTGTCTGTGGTGTAAGAAGGTGGTCTAGTTTCATTTTTCTGCACATATCTGTCCAATTTTCCCAACACCATGTACTAAGTAAACTGTCTTTAGCTCATTGTATGTGCTTGCGTCCTCTGTTGAATATTAATTGACTGTAATGGTGTGGGTTTATTTCTGGGCTCTCTATTCTGTTCCATTGATCTATGTGTCGGTTTTGATGCCAGTACCAGGCTGTTTTGATTACTGTGGCCTTATAGTGTAGTTTGATATTTGGTAGCATGATTCCTCCAACTTTATTCTTCCTTCTCAGGATCGCTGTTGTTATGTGGTGCGTTTTGTGGCTCTAGTTCTGTGAAATATGTTGGTGGAATCTTGATAGGAATTGCACTGAATCTATAGGTTGCTTTGGATAGTATGGATGTTAATTCTTCCCACCATGAACACGGTATGTACTTCTACTTATTTGTATCTTCTTCCATTTGTTTCTTCAGTGTCTTATAATTTTCCATGTACAGATCTTTTACACCCTTGGTTAGGTTCATTCCTAGGTATTTTATTCTTTTTGAGGCAACTATAAATGAGATTGAGTTCTTAATTTCCCTTTCTGTTAGTTTGTTATTGGCATATAAAAATGCAGCTGATTTCTGGATATTAATTTTGAATCCTGCTACTTGCTGAATTTATTTATCAGTTCTAGTAGTTTCTTGGTGAATCTTTGGGATTCTCTATATACAGTATCATGTCATCTGCAAATAAAGACAGTTTTACTTCTTCCTTTCTAATTTGCATACTTTTTATTTCTTCTCTGTTTGCTGTGGGTAGGACTTCCAGTACTATGTTGAATAAGAGAGGTGAAAGCGGGTATCCCTGCTGGTTCCTGATCTTAAAGGGAACACTTGTAGTTTTTGCCTATTGAGTATGATGCTGGCAGTGGGTTTGTCATATATGGCCTTTATTATGTTTAGGTATGTTCCCTCTCTTTCTACTTTGCTGATGGTTTTGATTATAAATGGGTACTGGATTTTATCAAAAACTTTTTCTGCATCAATTGATATGATCATGTGGTTTTTATTCTTCATTTTAGTTTATGTGGTGAATCACATTTGTTGATTTGTGAATGTTGTACCAACTTTGCATTCCTGAAATAAATCTCACTTGATCACGGCATATGATCTTTTTGATGCATTGCTGTATTTGGTTTGTTAATATTTTGTTGAGAATTTTAGCATCTATGTTCATCAGAGATATTGGTTTATAATTTTCATTTTTTGTAGTGTCTTTATCTATGAGAACATCTATGTGAGAGAGAAACATCAATTAGTTGTCTCTCATATGTGCCCTGACTGGATACTAAACCCACAACCTAGGCATATGCCCTCACCAGGAATCAAATCCACGACCTTTCACTTTGTGGGATGATGCCCAAGAAACTGAGCCACACCTGTCAGGGCTCTTTTCTCTGATTTTGATATTCTGTCGACTTATAGTTTCTTTATCTCAAATTCTTTGTTTTATTTTTTTGCATTTATTTTGATGCACATGTTTTCTTGTGATGAGCCACATTTTTAGATTTGAATCTACATCTTAGGAGGTAAAAAGTAAATGATAACAGGACTGGTAAAGGATTCCTAAAAAAAGAAAGCACTGTCTTTATACTCAGTGCAAATTGACTGTAAGGTTACTCATCAGAGTAGTTTTTTATATGTACATACACATATATACCATATATAGACATATATTTACCATATATATGGCATATTTATGTGTGTGTATATATATGTATGTGTGTATATGTATACACATGCTTGTTATTGCCAGATTTAAACAAGCAGGATCGTACCACTCTGGCCAGCAACCACTAATGATGTGTTTTGGGCCCCGCGGCTTCCCTCTCTGTCCACCATCTGCAGGTAAGTATCTCAGGAGTGCCATGTGCTCGCCCAGAGGTGACTGTAGCATGCCAGTGTCATCCAGTACCTTCCGCTACTTTATTGGTAGCAGGGAATGCATTTGCATTATGTAATGGAGGGGCAGGAGAAATTGAAATATTTTAATAGGGAGCCCAGGGGATCATTAGTTTCAAAGAAAATGAGCAAGAATGAAATGGATGAAGTGAAAACAAGTACGACAGGTGGATCCTATTTGGCCATGTTATGTATGAAGAGCAACTTTGGTTCTGCTTCAACAGAAGGATGTGACTAAAAATAGCTTGCTGCTCCTGGGTAACAGGCATCGAACCACTGGATCTGCTCTGTGCCCGTGAGACACGCAGGGTGGCGCAAGACCCACAGGCCGTAACAGGAGTTGTTGAGGGCTCACTGCGTGGTGCTGGTATGTTTCCACCCACTTGTTGATGCACCACAAGGCTTTAAAGTGTACAAGTAGCAAGAATTTAAAGACCCAAGATAAAGGAAAAATTAAATACTCACTCTGAGTACTTACAAAAGAAGGGAGTTAAGGGATTCGTGGAGAGGCGTTAAAGGAAATGGTTTTATAATTTGAATTTTAATTTATGGAGTTGACTGAATGATAACATGGAAAAGCCAATGTCATTGAAAGAAGAATTTAATGCTTACATTTCCCAAGAGAAGGATCCCACCATGCCATGTAGGACCACAGGAGATGCACCAGGTTTTGGTCAGGAAACAAAGACAGGAGTTGGAGGAAAGCCGAAAGTCAGGGTCTTTATGGAGTTTTCCATGGGAAAAACAAGGCAGAGTGGACAGCTTATGATTGGCTACTCTGAATAATTCCAGTGGGCTTTGGGCTGTAAGGGTGGTCTCTGGTTGCCTGGTCCCTGGCCCTGGGTGATTTAGGGCAGGGGAAACACTGGCTTTGTGTGTGACAGCTAAACAAGTTGGTGGTTGGGGCTGTAGACTCAGGATTGGTTGGTTTGCATATAAAAGATGTGTTCTCAGCTGAACCCTTGCTATCTCTGTGAATTGGTAGTCAGCAAGATTTTTAAGATGTGAAAACATTGTGAAATACAGAAAATTTTAAAAACGTGATTAATATATAAAAGCTCAGGTGTTACAGCCAGAGCAGACTCTCACCGGGCCTGACTCGACTATAATTATCACATGGTGTTTCCTCCTCTCTTCACTTCATCTTCCCTCTCCCCACCTTCGAGGACAAGGCCTTGGGCCCTGCACATGCGCTTTGAAAAGCACTCTCTATTCCGGCTGTATCATGTTATTTTATAATTTCCCAATAATAGTCCCAACCTTTTATATAACAAGGACCCCAGCTTTGGTGTTCCCATTTTTACTGTTGGTCTTTTTGTCAATACCTAGTATGAACTCTATATCACGTTTGACTTAGTCCATTTAAGCCACCTTTATCTACTTGTTTAAGTGACACTTTCCTCAAATTTTACTTTTATTTAAGAAGTTGGCATAATGTAAGACTTTTAGGAAAGGACTAGGACTGGTACCCAGATATCATTCTAATTATTGAAATATGTGCCTGGCAATATCTATCTTAAGAAAACTTCTCTATTTCCTTGTTTCTTTTTCTCTTATAAATATCTTTATTGAGCAACCACTATAGGATGAAGAACTCAGAATACATATATGAAAAGTTATTGTCCATGTCCTTAAAGGGAGGTCAAAGGGAAATAGATACGATAGAACATAAATCTTAAAATGGAGATGTCATATTCTAAGGAAGTTTGAAGAAAGAAGAGGAAGGAATGTCTAAGTTAGCTGCCGGAGTCAGGGAAGACCTCTTGGAAAATGGCATGCTGTTGCATCCCTTTAAATTCAGGGTTTTTTGGATTGCCTTTAGAATATAAAAGTAATACATGCTCATGGTAGAAAATTTAGAAAGTATGTAAAAGTATAAAGGATAAAATAAAAATGAATTCCAACCTCATTCCTGAACACAGATACTAACATATATTTATAATAAAATAAAAACCTATACTTTGAAACTAGTTAGAGGTGGCGGTTACGAACCATTGTAACTACACTCAAAGCCCTGTGGCATTGGTGTCAGCTCACCTTCATTGTCGGGTTTCTTAGTCAGCGATTTAAAAAATGGCCGTTGTTGGGTTTCACCTTTCATCGAGCCTCATGCTGCTGCTCTGATTTTACAATGACACAGTTACAAACGACACCAAGACACTTATCTGAACTATGTTCTGCAGCACAGAAATTAGGTGTCTGGCTGCAAATTGATAGATGTAGCAACTTCTTTGCTAACTTAGATTTTAAAATTTTGTGTTTGTGAAATAATTTTGAAATCACCTAAAAGCCACAGAAGATGCACAAAGAGCCCCTGTGGCCCCTGCCCCCTGACTCTCCAATTGCTGACATTTTGACCCATCTGAGAAGTTGAAGACATGATACTCTACTGCCCCTAATACTTTCGAGTGTGTTTCCTAAGTGCAAGGACACTTCCCTGTGTGATCACTGGGCAGCCATCAAAGTCAGGAAATTCACATCGATCTTGTGTCATCGTGTAGACCGCTGGCCCCATTCAGATGTCACTGATTAATGCCCTTTACATCCAAGAGCCAATCCAGGGTCATAGGTATTTAATTTCGATGTATTTTTCATCCCTGTCAGTCTGGATAAGTTCATCATCATTTTTTGGCCTTCTGTGACCTTTGTTGCTCAACTTGGGTTTAATGACACCACCCTTGAATTTACGCACTTTTGTAGGCATACCACCGAAATGATGCCGTGCTCAGCGCTTTGTAACAGAGGCCACACGGTGTTACTTTGCCTTGTTACCATTTAGGTGAACTTTTATCACTTGGATAAGATTGTATGTGCCAGGTTTCTCCACTCTAAAGTTAGTAAGCATATTGCAATTATTGAGCAATAAATAATTTGTAAGTACTTTGTGTGCAGTCGATTCTTGTTATTTGCAGAAGCTGTGTTCTATAAAGTCCCCACGAACACTGAAATATCCAATACTGAAGCACTGCTCTAGGGGAAATACAGGGCTGGATTCCTGTCACAACTTAATGGCCAACCCATGAACACAAACCTTGTTTTACATGTATTTCTGCTCAACGATACCTTATTTAACATACATTGTTGATTCAGTAACGTTGAACCCATGGTCAGCAGCACTATAGCTCCTGCCTGAAAGAAGCTTCTCTAACACACACATTTTCTCTTTAAGGCACATCCCAGCCTCTTGAATTTAGAAACACTACACAGCACTTCAGCACTATGCTTGGGGGTGGCGGGACATTTTAAACAATAAAATCACCCAAAGCACAAAAATGCAAAAAATGTGACAATGTGTTATGAAAAGGACGTTTGTTTGTAGTGTGAGAGCTGAAACAAGAGGGCCTTGTGCAGCCTCAGCCAAGAATGTGTATCCTGCGACCCCCATGTTTTGCCACCGTGTGCACGTCCTCCAGAATCCGTGTGCCGCTGGTATTGATTTTACAAGCACAAACAGATCCTGGTGAGCAGGTGAATCTGCAAATACTGGATCTGTGAATAGTAAGGATTGACTGTATCTTGTTTCTATTAAACTTTCACTTGCCATTTTTAACATCAGTTGAGCTCAAATTGTTCCACATTTGGCCATTGGAAATCCTTCATGCAGCCTTCTGTCTTTCTGACATATCCTCATCGTTCTTTGAGTACTTCTTTGCCTTTTTGTTCAGCAAGATTTTCCAGAGTCATCTTGTATTTCCTCTGTCCCAACTCTGAAGTTAGCCAATTCTCCAAGGAGCTCTGGCTCTTGAGAAACCAAGAACTGGGTGTTAGGTGGGCTCATTGCTATGAGGCTCATTATTTCTACACTCTGTTAGTAGACAGAGTTAAGAGGTATACATACAGGGTGGGGCAAAAGTAGATTTATCATTGTTCATACGGAAAAGAATACAATAATTAATAAATTGTAAGAACAAACTCTATGTTGCATACTTACAACTGTAAACCTATTTTTGCTCCACCCTAAACACACACACACACACACACAGTCTATCATTTATCATTGATCGATTATCATCCTGTCTATCTATCTATCATCTATCTATCTATCTATTTATCTATCTATCTACCTATCATCTGGTGAATTCATACCAATACCTCCAGCTTTTGTCTTCTATCCAACTGTTCCCTTTCAATATTTGTAACTCCCTTCTCTGGCAGTTAAAAAACCATCTCCCAGTGTTCCCAATGCCTACACTTACTTGCTTACTTCCCCTGCATGTAAACAAACTTCCAGCCCTACCAGCCAAAGTCACAGCCCTGGTTACCTGGACCCCCACTCCTGCAGGGCATGTAGGTTACAAGGTAGCCCCAACAAAGGGGAAGGAAGAAGGTAGAAGAAAAAAGAATAACTTAAAGTTGTGGAAAGTCTGGAACTTTTGCTAAATTCTTCTTAAATAATAGTAAGTTTTGTTTGTTTTTTTTAATGAAAGAGAAGAGAAAAATATCACTTGTATTTTTAGTTACCTTTGAAATTAGAAGGTTATTTTACCATACCAAAGGGTATAAAAGAAAAACCAGTTTTATATAAATAGTATCTTCTAAAACATGTGATACATATGTTATCTTCTTGGATTAAAATAATTTATTTTATATTTTTCCCAGATGTTTCAGATTCAAGTTGGCTTTTTAAAAAAAATATTTTATTTATTTATTCTTAAAGAGGGGAAGGGAGGGAGAGAGGGAGAGAAACATCAATGAGTGGTTGCCTCTTATGTGTCCCCTACTGGGGACTTGGCCTGCAACCTATGCATGTGCCCTAGACTGGGAATCAAACTGGTGACCCTTTGGTTCGCAGTCCGGCAGTCAATCCATTGAGCCATACGAGCCCAGGGTTCAAGTTGGCTTTTAATATAACTGCTAAACTTAATATAGCAGCTGAATCTTTAAATGTTAATATGAAATCTTAACTTTGTAATTTTTAAAGTTTGGATATGACATACTGATTTACAGTACTTACAACAGAATGTTGGGTAATTTATGTACTTTGATTTCTTTTTCTGGTGTGTTTATTCATGTTAAAAATTGTTTGCATCTTAATTTTTCTTTTAAAGTCTCATTTAAACTTTAAATAATTAAATTAAGTTATAGAACCTGAAAATTAATCTACTTTTAAAAAGGAAAATAATGAATAGTTTTTGCCTTCCTAAGTTTTAAATTCCTGTGAATAGGCTATAAATTACAGCTGTAACAACTGTTGTTGCTTAGTTTTATGAAATGAGTTTATTATGTCATAGCATAACAAAACTGTTCTGATAACTAAGATGACTGTGCATGCCAAAAACAATGCAACCTACCTTTTCCATGAAGATATGTAAAGATTACATGAATGTGAGCTAATTCACAATCTAAACATGCAAAAAATATAAAACTACATACACAAAAATTTCCTTTTATTTCTCTTTACCAATGTTACTTTCTTTTCATTCACAGAATTTCTTAGTGTTATATATATTGAGATGTCTACATTTGACTGTATATAAATACATTTTTGATTTGTTTGATATTTACTTAAATATTATATATAAATACATAATATGTAAAAGTATATAATATATTATGTATTTATACACACATAAATGTGTTTCTTTAACATCTGACTTTATTCATTAATAAAAATATTTCTTGGGGTTTCTTTTATGCCAGTACATACAGCTTATTTCATTTTTTTTTATCCTCACCCAAGGATATGCTTATTGATTTTAGAGAAGGGGGAAGGGAGGGAGAGAGGGAGCGAAACATCGATGTGAGAAAGAAACATCGATCTGTTGCCTCTTGTACATGCCCCAGCTGGGAACCAAACCTGCGACCTGGGAATCAAACCCACAACTTTTTGGTTTATGGGATGATGCTCCAACCAACTGAGCCACACTGGCCAGGGCTCATTTCAGTTTTAATTACTGTATAATATTTTATTGTATGGCTGTGCCGTAGTTTAAACATTCCTCATCAATGGGCATTTGAGTATTTTTTTCCCCAAAATCTTGCTGTTATAAAAATGCTGACATGAAAATACCTTCACACACGTTTTGAAGCCTCTGTACAGCAAGTTCTGTGAAATAAAAGCCTCCACTAAAGGAGTGGACTGCTTCCTTCCTTGAGAGGAACTGCACCGGGCCGAGCCCCCACATCTGGGCTGTCCTGCACCTTCAGAGATCGTTTCACCTTGTTCCAAAGTTCCTGGGAATGTCTGGCCTAGTGGCCTTATTCAGCGTGTCCCTTTAGCTACATTATCCCCTGAGGCTGGAAGATCAGATGTCCAATCACGTGCCAGTTCCTCTGTTGTGGGTGTCGGGGTGATGGCATCCCAGAAATCATTTTCTCAGGGCAGTGCTAGTTGACTGAAATGGAAAGTGTAGGATTATAGTGCAGGTGCTTTACACATTTAGTAGATTTTAGAATCTTAACAAAGAATAACATTGTTTTAATAAATAAAAAATGCAAATAATTTATTTAAATAGTTTTTGAAACAGGAGTCACAGGTTGGTTACTTCTTGTAAGGATATTTGTGTATGGGTATGTTTTAAAAATACTTTATTAAATTACTTTATCCTACTTGAAAATTATCCTCCCCTAAATCTATTTAATAAAGGGGATAATTTCTAATCGGTCATCAGGTTTTTCTGTTTTTATTCTTTATTCAATATTCTTAAATATTGCTGAATGGCTATTTCCAGTTCATTTCAAAAACAATTCAGTTTTATTTTTATTTTCCATCCCTTGTTTATAACATTCATTTGTCATTTTTGTCATTTTGTAGACCTACCAAGAGCAGCTGTCAGGATCTTAAGCAACATGACATTCCTTTTTGTGAGTTTGTCATACACAGCTGAGAGTGCCATTGTCACTGCTTTCATTACCTTCATTCCCAAGTTCATCGAGTCACAGTTTGGTATCCCGGCTTCCAGTGCCAGCATCTACACTGGTAAGGCTCCGCCGTCAGAGCTTCTTCAAACCAGGATCAGTTTTGACCGCTAAACGAAAATGCAATGAGTGAAGGGAACTAACATGCATTTTAACATCAAAGTGTTAAAATAAGTTCCTTGACAGCCACCTTCTCCCGGCCCCCAGGTTTCAGGAGGAGAAAGTCTTTGACTCTTTTCTCTTTGGTTCAGATTATGTTACTGTGTGACGATTTTACTAACTGTGTTTTGGAAAGGGAGAACTTTGCATGTTTATGTTTTTATAGTTCTGAGTTAAAAAGAATGAAATAGGTAATGGCATTCAAATGTAAATCTGAAAAAATCCTTTTAGGGGTTGGCATGAGTCTTGCAGTTTTAGGTTTTTGAACACTGATAATTTGAAATGTCGATCAGTTCTGTGGTATCAGGATTTTTCCTTTCCTAAATGTGAACAGATTTGAATCGAATGACTGGAGATGCTTGAACTTAGAAAGGAAATCTATGAATTTTCTTTTAGAAATTATTTCATGAATTGTGTCTTAGAAGTTATTTCATATCTGGAAAAACTGATTCTTAGGACACTTTGATACATGTACCTTAGTGCTCAAATCTTTTCATAGTAAATTGGGTGCTCAGAAATGTGGGAACATTAATTTTCAATATTGGGGTAATTTTCAGTGTATTATATTATTGCTGGTGGAAGTGGGGCTCTTTCACAGGATTGAGAGAAAAGCATTTCACCGACCCCATGCACGGGAGATTGTGGTGTGACAAGATTTCTTCAGGTGGAAATAGGCTGCCCCTGTGTCCAGTCTCCACCCATCCCACCATGGAAACAAGTCCAACCGTGTCCTTAGCAAGGCCAAAGCAAACGCCAGTTTCCAGTATCCGTGCCGTGTTAAAGCTTAGCCCAGTCTTGCCCTTCTCATCATCTGGCTAGCTTAGCTCGTATTCCCGGCTGCAATCTGTTGCTGTGCTGCCATAGCCAGGCTCCCGCCTGGAGCCCGTGTTTGGAGTCTACCCAACTGTCAGCCACACAGCTGCTGGGGCCACCTGGTTATGGAGAGAGGATATGGAAGTGCACGGAGTGAGCGTGGGTCATGGTTGGGGGGCGGGGAGAGAGAGCGAGCGCTCTTCTTTGTCCCTTGGAGTTATTTTATCTTGGGCTTGGGAAGGACCAGGAGCTTTTTCAAAATAGCTTCCCAAGCTTTAGGGGGTAGATCTGATGGGTCCACCCCCTAGCTACCTGGTCCTTTTCTCAGGTTACACTGACAGGCTTCCATGGTCAAGCGCCTCCACCTGCACCATTTTGACTTCTGTTCTGCATGTGCTTACTTTCCCCTGCCCCCCCAGCAATCCGGCACCAGGTAGGGGAAGGGAGAGGAGTTAATCCTGGCAGGGCACCGCTGTGGTACTCCGGCGTGTGAAGCTGTAGCTTCCCGGCTAAGCAAACAGGCTCATGGTCCCCGGCCCATTAAGCTCACCAATGTCCAAGTCCCTTGCTTCCTCTGTTATTATAATTAGCCAACTACCAACCATAACAATATCATAAGATATCCTGGATATTTCCTTAATAGTTTCAAAGATGGTCAATGATTGTACCTACCTGAGGCTCAATATATTAGGCAAGTTAATTTAAACAGTTAAGTGGGGAATTATGATAGCTTCTTCCAGCGGCTTTGTTCCCCTCTTTTGCATGTCCACATCCAAAGCCAGCAAGCGTCAGTTATCTGACAATTAACAGGCAAAATTATATTATAGTAGAAACAAAAGGTTGACTTGAAATATTTGGGTAACTGCTTTGTTCTCTCTTTCACTTTGCACATAAAGATATACATTATTGGGTTGTGGATCCTGGATAGGAAATTTATTTTTTGTAAAGAGTATCCTGCTGTGGACCATTGCACTAATTTTGACATAAACATGTTCTTTTTCTTTTGTTTTTTTAAAAATGTTTTCCTTCTATTAAGGTAAAGTTGCCAGGTTATAGTTTGGTTGTCAGAAAACCTTAACCTCCCATTTCTAGTTTAATTTTTACACTAACCTTTCACTGAGCAACAATTCTTAGACAGGGACACTGAGAGTTGGCTTGTAGCTAGATTTGAAGCCACATAGCTGTTATTTTGTAGTTTCAAGTATTTCCCAAATTTAAGAGTGTTACTGGAAAGAAGGCTTATAGCCAAATAAATGCGAAACTTGCTGAGTTAAAGTATTAACAAGGTCTTTGCTGCAGGACTTATATCTGTAATATGCTAATGTGCATTGTGAAACTCCCAGAGGAGGATTTAGAGTACAGTTTTTCCCAAATTTATTTGACCACAAAATCCAATTTTTTAAGAGGCATCTTTGTCATGAACAGTGTTCCTCAGGACACACATCTGGGAGCATTGCTAGTCCATCCTGTGTGTCCTGTTCCCAGCCGACCAAGGAGCAGCACTGTCTGGATCCTCCAGCTCCCCTCCAGATGCACCGTTTGGCTCTGCTGGGACAGTGGTACAGTGCCAAGCTAGGTGGGAATTGGTGCATAATGAACACATGTAGATCAGGCCATCTCTTAATTACTGTAGAGGCGGAGGCCCGACAGACAACTGCTTGTATGAAAATGAAGTAAAGGGTTCAGCTGGACCTAGGGTGTTTGGCTGCAGAATATCACAGCGGTGGAGTCAGACAGTAGTCACTGAGTGGGGACCCCTTGGTGAAGGGGGTGCAGGACTGAATAAAGCTAACTCATGGAATTTGTTCGTCTGTGTTCTAACATCAGGGGCATAGGAGTAGTATCACAAAGTGCCAGTTCCACTCTGGTTCTGCCATCAGCATTTTTGGGGGGATCCTTGCCAATGCAATTTATACAATGTTTTGATAGTCTCCTGTGTTCTGCTAAAAGCCTTTTTATTCCCAGCTCACATACTTTTTCCTTCCTTTCCAGATAGATAATAAATAATAATAGTCAGGAGATATCCAGATTGATTAGGAATAAAGGATGGCCTGTCATAGTAAGATGAATTAAAGATAATTCTTTTATAAAATTTTCTTCTTTTTAAAAATTTATTGTTGTTCAGTTACAGTTGTCCTACCTTTTTCCCCTTTGCTCACTCCCACTCCCCCACTCCCACAGATAATTCATTTTTAAACTCTGCTTCATTTTTTGAATTTTTATCACTGATTCTTTATTCTCCAAGCAGAGACTTGTATTTTTTAAAGCTTAATTTAACTTAGTTTAGTTTAACTTAATTTAATCTGTTGTTCTCTGAGTCCTGTCTATGCATATAAATAACACAAAGAATTAAGCAATGTATTTGAAGAAGAATTTAAAAATAGTTTTAATTTTTTCTCAAATTTCATTGATTATGACCATTCATTTTCAGTTTTAATTTCTCATCTGACAGTTTTCAAGTTAAAGCTCTTTTTTCATTTAAAAAATTATTTGGATAAATACCTTGACCGACCTTCCAAAGCATTTGCCTGTGTCGAGTTATATGGCAGAAATGAAACTCCATATGTGACTCAAAAGATGGGCCTTTGCTCACTAACTCTCTTGCAGAGTCACTGAACGCCAGCTCTGTGCACAGAGCTGTGCTGTGTGTGTGTATAAACAGATCTAAGAGGAGAGAGAAAGCTTATGAAATCAGTTTAGAAAAAGCTCTTTCAGTGAGTCGATAGATTTGGGTTGCAGAGATTATTTTGGCTGGTGGAGTGGTGTGTTTGAGTTATGTTTCATGGAAGAAATGCTTTTAACCAAGCCTTTAACGAAAAGTAGAATTTGACCATCTGGAGTTTGGAGGAAAGGCATTTATTCCCTGTAGAAGACCAGCTAGAGCAAAGGCAGAAAATAAGGAAGAATGAGGCTTGTTTTAGCCAAAAAAAAAAAAAAAAAAAGCAATTTATTCCTTAGGAGAGAAACAGGGTTCTGAAGGCAAGCAGGTGGCGGTGGGCGGGGACCTGTGGGAGTGGTGAGATGAATGCTTTCTGGTATTGGGGTGAGAGATCTGCTCAAGGACCTTTAGTACCACTGGGCTCACATCGCCATCACTTTGGGAGCACCTGTGCTCTGCGGGAGGTGGTGATATCAGGGTTTGATGAGGGCGTCGTCAAAACACCTTCATCGGCCCCATTTGTTTTATCGGTGCAACAGTGGGCTTGTGTTCACATTACACTCTTCCCTCTGGTTTTTCCGAGAAACCCTTTAGGGACACA
This sequence comes from Mormoops blainvillei, assembly GCA_004026545.1. Taxonomy (NCBI): domain Eukaryota; kingdom Metazoa; phylum Chordata; class Mammalia; order Chiroptera; family Mormoopidae; genus Mormoops; species Mormoops blainvillei. The sequence continues at coordinate 34,174 of PVJD01009455.1, forward strand.
TTTATTGATTGAAATTAAATATTATGAAGTTGATATTTGGAAAAGCTGACATGACGGGCAGAGCCCTGCAGGAGGGGCAGACGGAGCAGCCTTGAACCCTGCTGCTGCTGGTCCCTAGCTGTGTGACTCGGGCAGGTTACATAACTCCCTCAACTTCAGCTGAGACTCAAGTTTATCTGTGTGACGAGGGTAGAGTCTCCCGCTGGCCTGTGTCAGTACTGAGGATCAGGTGATGCAGTGAAGAGTGATTTGTTCTGAAGTTTACCTAGCATCAAATAGGTACAAAAATATACATTAGAAAATATAACTTAATCACATACTGTAGGAAAGAAAATTAGTATTTATGATAGCACCTTACATTTGAAGTCATGCAGCTTGAGCAGGTTGGAGAATGAAACCTCTCTAATAACAAAGATGATAATGAACTGCTGACATTTATTGAGTATTTACTAAGTAGAAGACGCTAAGCATTTTTATATGGATAACATCGTTTACTTCATGTAACTAATTCCTGTGCAGTAGGTATTATTGATTATGCCCATTTTCCACGTGAGGAAACAGAGGTCTAGGGAGGTTTAAATAACTTGCTTAAATACATGCGAATAGTGAGAGGCAGGAGGCTAAAGTTTGTACTCCTCGGAGGGTGTATATCCATATGTGATTTTTATTGAACTATTATAATAGACATGCTATTGTCATCATGTGCAGTCAGTTTAATTTTTTAAATTATTTCCAGAGAAATAATATTCTAAGATTCAACTTCCACCTACTCTACAGCAGCCTTGGAGCCATGGTCACAAAATTTGTTTTCAGAGCACTGTGGTCTTTGAGCATCACCTTTGCTTTCCTGGGACCCTGCCCTGTGGTGTGCGGAATTATGGAGCTAGATGCTAATTTGTCTTCTCAAGAGAAATAGCCTTGGAAGACTCTATTTTGTTTTTCCTTGGAGTATAACCAATAGATATATTGGTAATGGGATTAAGTTGAAGTGTGACTTTCTTAAAAAATTAAGGTAACTTCTATGGTTGTCTAATTAACCAAATATTTGCCATTTGTCTTCTGCCACGGATTTGGGGTTTGTCTGATGAGATTCACAGCAGTACCACTGAGCTCAAATTGCAGCCTTTGGGAGTCACCACATCTTTAGACACAAGAGAGGCATGCACATGCTTTGATTGTTTCATTCTTCTGAGGGCATTGACAGCTTTTCTATACCAGGTCTTTAATTTTACAAGTCGTTTTAAAAATCCACTTTTGTACTAATCTTATAAATGCATAGTACACATAGACTTTTTAGATATTGAAATTATGCTTTGATATGCAAATAGACTATCTTAGGTATGGATGCACTCAGCAGTGCTGCCCGTTTCCAAGGTCCGGCTCTGATCTTTGACTCTGTGACACGTGTGCATGTGCAAGCACAGTGTGCTCTCGGGGAGAAGAAGGTCGCTGCAGACAGCTCGCAGCAGCTGCTAGAGTCTCCTCGCTGCTCGACTTTTAAACAGTCTTGAGCCGACTAGAGGCTGAAGACTAGAAGAATTAGGAGTGACTATTACAGGCTCTTTGTCTTTTGGGCAGAGAGGTATTTAGCATGCTAAATTACATTTGTTTTTCTCCAATGCTAATTAAAACTGTTGTAGAAGGTTATAGTGGACAACAAGTTGAGATACTCGGATTCTCTGTATTTGTTCATTAACCAATTAACTTAGGACATATTTGAGTGTCTGCCACATGGCACGTTCTTAGCTAGTGCACTAATGGTGGCAGTTAAACAGGGCTCAGTTGCTTAAGGAAAGTCAGGGGATCCAAAATGACAGAGAGTATACAAAGGTAATATATGACAACAGCATTGAAGTAAGAATGGGTTTTGCAGCCACCAGCTGTCCCTGAAGGGTGTGGCAGGATCACGGTCTAGCAGGCCCTGCCTGCGGATGCATGGAACACCCAAGAACCAGAGTTCAAAATGGAGTCTTGGCTGGAGTTTTAATGTTTTTATAATACTTTTAATATTTTAAAATAGTTTTACATTAAAAAAAATATTTTGCTGGTCACATAGGTTCCTGCTCTGTAACCAGCCTCAACATCAGAGCTCCCCAGGAGGTCTTAACAAGACCAGGGACAAAGCGTCATGGCCACTGTCATCAATAAACAATGATGACGAGCTGGTACAAACCATGCCCAAACTCCTCGGATCAATAGTTACACAGCAACACCGTCAATCAACACACTTCCCGCTGTGACTGGGGGTCAGCATCCTGCACACGGAGCGGGGAGCTCAGGCGGACTCGGGGCCTGCTGAAGATGCCCCAGGCCTGGGCCAGACGTGGCCAGCAGCTCTGCCCTCGTGCCATTACGCATCGTGTGACTTCAGGCTTGTCAGCTTTCCTCTCTAGGCCTGTTTTCTCATCTAGGAAACAATAATTTGGGCTGGAATGAACTTTCTGATTTCTTTCTGCACTAAAATCTTAGATTAAGTAATTTTTCAAGACTGCATATACCATATAAACCTATTCGTACAGTCCGCATAGCGTTATATTATTTTCTTACAAGGGGACTAGTTATTCCCCTTGTTGTAGTATTTTTAATAATGTTGCGTCATCACACCCATTGACCATGTCCAGCGTCAAAATTATTTGTTTTTCTTTGCTGTGGACAGCCTGAGGTGGTCCACAGACCTCTTTTTGAACTCTAGATCTGTCACTTTACTAAACGGGAGATTTTAGCCAAGCCACTTAACTGCTCTTCCGCAGTTTCTCATTTGTAAAATGTGAGTGATCTCAGGGCTACCAAAAAAAAATTCAGTGCGATCATTTTCTTTTACATCATTTGGTATATATTAAATACTCAATAAAAATTCATATCCCTTGTTACCTTGTGAGACAGTGTTACATTTAAATCACCATTAAAAAGTTTTGTTAAGTTTTCTGAATTGAAAGAAACTTCTAGTAGTCTAATTTAGAGTGATAATTCGAAGGCATTTTGTTAAATGCCACCTGTTAAGAGAAGTAATACGTCTAATGAAATGGCAAGGAAGGGTTTCAGTATTGACCCTAAGAATACAGCAGCAGGACTCCGGGGCAGGAGGCAGCCACGGGCCTCGGGGAGGCTGTTCCCATTCGCTGTGCTTCACGCCTCCCTCTTGCTCTGTCTTTGAACTGCCCTAAATCAATTCGCCAAATGACCATCCTCCTCTTCGCCCAGTTATCCAAATGACCATTATTTTTCGTGCGTGATTCGTGCTTTTCATTTACCGATTTTAGACTAGAAATTTATATTGTAGCAAATTTGTATAAGGACCAGTACATTTAAAAATTGTAATGATGTGCTACCTCATGGCTGTTTATATGTTCGATATGCTAGAATCCATTGCAGCCGTTATTCTTTTTGAGGCTCCAGTGGTCCTTCGTTGGCCACTGGGGGCCCCTTCAAGTTAACCCTGTATCCTTCCGCACTACCGCAGTAGTCTTTGTGGTTTCCAGTATGACAAAAGCGAGCCATTTATTGTATGTTTCCTGCACTTGATTCGGGGCCAGTCACATTTCCCAAGAAACCTGGTTCCTTTCAGAGGACGTGGTATTTGGGGCACCACCTGGACACCAGGGGTACTCATTACACAGGGTTGTTGTTGTTTCTAGGATTTTTGTTAATAAAAGGAGAAAAACAAGCCTTGAGGTTATACTGATGTTTCTGTTTCAAATTTAAGATGACAGTCTATTATTTCTTTGATATTTATTATATCTCTTTGATCCAATGCTGGCAGTTTTTTTCCTAATGACTTTAACAAAATTACTTAACAAATGTGTGTATATGTGTGTGTGTGATAGTGTCAAATCAACTATCAGTATTATTACTAACTGTGAAATAGGAAATGCAGTTTTAGACTTCTTTGTGGTTCTTTTTTTCCAAAGGCTATCTTTTATGGATATGCAAAATACTGGGCCTAAATTTATTTGAAATAATTCTTTGTTTGGGTTATGCCCACAACCTGATATGATGTGGAGTTTATTTGCTTTAATTTATTTTGAGTTTTTAGGAATTACTTTATTTTCATATATTTTTAATAGTTTAATTTTTATTGTATTTTTCCCCATTACCATTTATCCCCCTTACACCCTCTTATACCTCCTCCCATCCCCTCACCCCTGCAGTCACCACACTGATGTCTGTGTCCATGAGTCTTTTTCCCTTTTTGCTCGATCCCTCCACCCCCTAACCTCTCTCCCACAGCTGTCATCCTGCTCTCCATCTATGAGTCTGGCTCTGTTTTGCTTGTTAGTTCAGTTTGTTTATTAGATTTCACATATGAGTGAAATCATATGGTATTTTTCTTTCTGTGATTGGCTTATTCCACTTAGCATAATGTTTTCCAGGTCCACCTATGCTGTTGCAAAGCGTATAATTTTCTTCTTTTTTTTACAGCTAAGTAGTATTCCACTGTGTAAATGTACTATAGCTGTTTTACCCACTCATCTGCTGATGGGCACTTGGGCTGCTTCCAGATCTTGGCGACTGTAAATAATGCTACAGTGAACATAGGGGTGCATATATTTTTTCAAATTAGTGTTTTGGGTTTCTTCGTATATATTTTTAAGGTAATTTGTTTTTTAAATTATGTAAGACATTGATTTGATTTGAGAGTCAAAACGATAAAACAAAGGACATTCAGAGGGGCCTTGCTTCTACCCCACTTTCCTCCAGCTCTCTCTCCTTCTAGAGGTAGCATTTTATTGGGTTATTCCTCTTTTGTTTCCTTTTGATTATGTGAAGCGCTGAGGGATTATTTCCTCTGAACTGAAGGAGGCTTAGAGATTTAATATAAATGATAAAGGTGCAATTGCTTTAAGAGTAACACGTAATACGTGTAAGTAATTTCAGCCGAATCGGTGTTGCATTAGGGTTAAATCTTTGTGTCTCTGATTTATGTGTATTCTTCACTTACTTTTCAACCTTACGTATCCTTTACAACTCTTGTTGGGGGGGAAGAGACATTTTAAGTGTTATCATTTCATTTATTTGAAATACGGTGCAGTGAAATGTCAGTTGAACAAATCTCTCAATTAAATGAAATGGAAATATATTTGTTTCATCTTTGAGGATTAATAGCACCACCCTGACACCTGGGATTTGATTTGTATGTGCGTGTGTGTGCTCAGGCACACACACAGAGAAACAAAACGTCAGCATCACTTATGAGGGATTTTCAGGCTCCGATAATACCCAGCCCAGTTTTCTGATTCCTACATCTACGCTCATCGCCCCCTTGATGACCGTAGACGTTCAGAATGGCCCCGAGGCTCTTGAGAGCCTGTCATCAAAAATACTGTATTGTGTTCACAGAGCAGGGTCCATTTGTTTGTGAAAGTTGAGCTGAAAAAGATTAGAGAGCTTTTCAAAAGGAGGAAAACCCTGGGGAAAGAATGAAGTGTCAGAAGAAGAGTAAGAGTATTTTTTTTTGTATATTTTATTGATTATACTATTACAGTTGTCTCATTTTTTCCTCCCCTTTATCCCCTCTGCCCTGTACTCCATTCCATCATCCCCACGTCAACATTTTCCTGCCACCACTTTCCCCAGCCCCACCCCTCCCCACCTCCCACCCTTAATCCTTCCCTGATTTGGCTTTGTCCACGGGTCCTTTATGCATGTTCTTTGATGACCCGTCCCCTCCTTTTCCCCTATTATTCCTCTCTCTCCTCCCCTCTGGTCACTGTCAGTTTGTTTTTTATTTCAATGTTGCTGGTTATATTTTGCTTATGTGTTTATTTTGTTGATTAGGTTCCACTTATAGGTGAGATCATATGGTATCTGTCTTTCACCACCTGACTTATTTCACTTAGCATAATGCTCTCCAGTTCCGTCCATGCTGTCGTGAAGGGTAGTAGCTCTTTGTTTCTTTCTGCTGCATAGTGTTCCATTGTGTAAAGGTACCATAATTTTTTGATCCACTCATTTACTGTTGGGCACTGAGGTTGCTTCCAGTTCTTGGCTATTGTAAATTGTGCTGCTATGAACATTGGGGTGCATGGGTTCTTTTGAATTGGTGTTTCAGGATTCTTAGGGTATAATCCCAGCAGTGGAATTGCTGGGTCAAAGGGCAGTTCCAGTTTTAGTTTTTTGAGGAAATTCCAAACTGTTTTCCACAGTGGCTGCACCAGTCTGCATTCCCACCAACAGTGTACTAGGATTCCCTTTTCTCCACATCCTTGCCAGCACTTGTTTGTTGATTTGGTTATGATGGCCATTCTGGCTGGTGTGAAGTGGTACCTCACTGTGGTTTTAATCTGCATCTCTCTGATGGCTAGTGATGCTGAGCATCCTTTCATATGTGTGTGGGCACTCTGTATGTCCTCCCTGGAGGAGTGTCTGTTCGGGTTCTTTTCCCATTTTTAATTGGATTGTTTGTCTTCCTGGTATGGAGTTGTGTAATTTCTTTACATATTTTGGAGATCAAACCCTTGTCCGAGGTATCATTGGCAAATATATTTTCCCATACGGTTGGTTCCCTTTTCATTTTGCTGATGTTTTCTTTAGCTGTGCAGAAGCTTCTTATTTTGATGAAGTCCCATTTGTTTATTCTTTCCTTTATGTCCCTTGCTTTCAGGGACATATTGGTAAAAATTTTACTGCATGGAATCTCTGAGATTTTCCTGCCTATGTTCTCCTTTAGGACTTTCATGGTGCCACGACTTATATTTAAGTCTTTTATCCATCTTGAGTTTATTTTTGTGGGTGGTGTAAGTTGGTGATCGAATTTCTTTTTCTTTTTCTTTTTTCTTTTTGCATGTAGCTGTCCAGATCTCCCAACACCGTTTGTTGAAGAGGCTATTTTTAGGAGAAGAGTAAGAGTGTTTCTGCTACAAAATGCATCATGTCCTTGGTTAAATCAGCATCCAAGGAACACCCAGTAGAGTTGATAAATGAAGGATGTAAACATTTATCTTTCTGGCCCTCAGTCTCATCCTTGGAATGAGGGATTGAATTAAATGACCTTTTACCAAAGATCAACTAACATCCTCTTCCTCTTGCCAACTCTGAAAGTCCTTGGATTTTTGTGAGCAACTTCTTTTTCTAGGCATCGAAGTTAGTCATTGTCTTACCATTTTACTTTAGATACATGTAATGCATTTTCCTGGCATCTTAAGTTTCTCATATATATATTGATTCTTTTTCTCCTTTGGTGCATGTGATGGAATGAGGCTGACTTGTTCCATTTTTTGCTTGTTTTGGAGGGACTATCAAGGAGCAAGCTAGCTTGATGACTAAATTCTCCTTTGAGCATTCAGAAACTTTTTTTACCATGCATGATCCCATTTTAGCAGGCTTATACTGTACTTAAGTAAGGTGATCCCTTCCGGCTTTGTAATGAGCCAATATTTTATAAGAGAAACATTACAGATTTTAGAGTCAGAAGGTCTGGGTTCAAGAGCTGCCATTTATTTGCTATGTAACCTTGGGTGAGTTAACTAATTTCTCTTGCCTCAGTTTTTACCAGCTGTAAAATAGTGTGAAGTTTTAAAAAGTTAAAAATTACTTATTAAGTGTCAAGAACAACATAAATAATTAATTAGTAATGAGAATGATCCTGGCTTTCCTCTCTAGTCATCAAATATTTTGTCCTCTCTAATAGTACAGGAGAATCAGGATTATTATTGAAAGAGGTGAGGGAAGGAGGAAAATAGGGGATGGAGTATAATATTATTCCAATTTTAGAGATTGGCAAATAAAGGTATAGACACTGCTTGAAGGATCTGCAGCTTCACAGGTAGCCGCATACTGGGTCTAGAGACAAAGTATTATGCCCCCCAGCTCATGCCACCATCTGTCATTTCCTTGGAGATGCTTTCTGTTAACTCATGAATATCACATCCAGAGCTAATGACTATCTTGGCCCTTAAGTATAATCAGGATATGGTCATTACCACACTGGCAGGAAGTACCTTACTCTTTTCAACTAAATAATGAAACATGTGCTTAGACATTTTCAGAAGTTAGAGTAATATCCTTTTGTAACCTGAACCATCTCAGATGGACCACAGAAGATTTGCTTTGCTGCCAGGCTCAAATTCTCATTGTGGCCAGAAGGAAGAACATTTGGATTTGTTACTTTTAGACCGATTGGATTTCAGGCTAACAGTTTTGTTTTTTTTTTCAAGTCATTGTATTGAAATTTTTCCTATATCTCTCTTTGCAATAAAGGTGAATATAATTTATGCTGGTTTTCTAATTAAAATAAATATTTAAAAACATTATAGGTGCACACTTCTCTTACCTGTGTAAGGAACAACTTGTATATAATTGTTTTATATAGAGTAGTTCAATATTATTTTGTAATATCTTCCTTAAATTTGCTCAAATATCTTCCATATAAATATCAAATCCTTTTGGAAACGGAATTGACCTTGGTGGAATCATTCAATAACAAAGCAGAGTAGGATAGCTGTGTAAGCATCCACATCCTTTGGTAAGGTTTTCCAATCGAACATCTGTATTCCTGACATTATGAGTTTTACTTTGTTATTATTTCAGCCTTGCTATCAGAGATATTTAAGTAATCAATGGGTTGGTAATTGTAGTTCCAAGATATAGATATTTTATATATGTATATCAGCAAACTGTTAACTTGTATTTAAAATTTTTGTTTATTTGAACAGAGTTGTTGTCATGAACTTTGCTGAGCAAAGCATTTGGCACATTAATTAAAGATTTTTAGGGAGAATTTAAAAAATACTTAAGAAAACAACTTTGTAAGTTGACAAGTATTTTCAGTGCTGACAGCTAATAATAGATGTCTTATTTGTCTTTAGATCAGATTTCCAAGAATCTTGAAACAAGGTACAAATAGAAATTTTGTGTTAATATAAACTACCTGCCCTGTGGAGAATTTCACTCTATGCTGTGCACTCCCAGCTCATGTAGGGTCATAACCTGGGGATGCTGTGTCCATTCCCTGAACTCAGTGAATGATTACTGTGTGCCTGCCATTTAGTGAACTATTCTGATGGGCTTTATGGTAACTGTGAAGATGAATGGCAGAGTTTTAATAGAGGAAATAAAATAGAACAAATAGTGTGGACTGGCTTCATATGCTAGAGGGCTTAGAGTCCCTTGTGGAGGAATTTTAGGATCAACCAGTAATTAATATAAAATATGGAAACTAATTTTTTTTAAAGAAAGACTGTTGCAATCCTGTTAGTTTCAATGGGATTCTTATTTTATGTAATACTTTTTAATTGAATAAGTACTCATATACTATGATTTTTTTTAGTGACTTAGTGTATGCTCCTGTTTCTAAGAAGCACACTGAAATTACCCTAAACTGTTGAGCACCTATTCTTTTTTGGGGGGAAACATCAAAGAAAGAGATTATACGATTCAGCTTTGAGTTAAAAACTACATTTTTTGGTAGTTGTCTTTATTTTGGTGACAATAAAAATGTGAAAAGGTGCAGGGATACCTTTGATCCTGGTGAAGTCCCCCCAGTGCAATATCAGGGGTTGACTATGAGCTAATGACCATCACACTGTGAGAGGAGCCCAGGATTGTTGGTTGGGAGGTACAGTGCATTGACTTCTGTGACACTGTGTTTGTTTCCTTTGCTGGTTCACACGTGTCATTTGGGGTTAAATTTAAAATATTTATTGCTGTCTTCTGATTCTTTTAGCAAGATGTATGATTTTATTATTCAAAACCAAGAAAAGTTAAGATCTGAACAATATGGGAAGGAGGCTATGGGTATTTTGCTGAGAGATTTAGAGACAGGTAAAGGTTGATTAATTAAGGGATTTCTGAAGCCTAAATTCTCTTCTACAGTAAGTTTGGTATCCTCCAAAGCTGTTTAGATCATTGGTTTATTAGAGTACATTTTTGTTCATAAAACTTACTTAGTGGATTTTATTATCTAGTGGAATTATGCATGTCCTTTGAAACAAAACAACATGTTCAGGTAAAAAGTGCAGTGTGTAGCATACAGGTTAAGAGTTGCAGCCCAACTGTCAGTATCTTCCCCAAAGCTGTTAGTTTTTCTGGCTTAAGCTATCTCATTTAGAGAGGAAGGATAGTTAATTAACTTTTAAATTTCTTCTAGTTATCAAATGTTGTGACCTTTAATAGTCTTGGCTCTCAGTAAACTCACTTTAATGGGTAGAGTAAAACAGTGTGTAATCGTGGGTCATTTATTCCCTGTGCATGCTTTACTACGTTTTCTCCAACTTTCTGTCCAAATGACCACTTGTCATTGAGACCTAACACAGTATTCCTCATTTAAAAATGTCACCCTCTCCCACAACTCCTGATTTTCCTTGCTGGGTTGAAGATTTTTCTCTGTAGTGCTTTTCACTTTCTAACATTCAGTATGATATGTTTAGTTATTGGTTTATTTGTTGTTTGTTTCCCCCACACTAGCTTGTACATTCAATGTGGGTAGGAATTTTTGTCAGGTTTCTAACCATGTATCTCCAGAGTCCAGTAAAAGGCCTAACACATAGTAGATGCTCAATAAATGTTTTCTGCTACACTACATATATGTTTTTAAAACTATATATTTTTATGTTTTCTGAAAGTTATAATTAACACATTTGTAAAAATGCAAAATTAACTGTAGCTCAACTCTTATTAATTAAAAACAGAATGTAACAAAGGGCAGCTACAAAAGACTCACGGTTGACGTCACACATATTGGCAAAAGACTGGATGCTTTGCGCCTAAGTCAGGAATAATGGAAACTGCCACTTCCTTTCACCACTGCAATGAGATTCCAGCCAAGGCAGCCAGGCTGGAGGACGACATAACAGGCGTTCATATTGGACAGTAAGATGCAAAACTGTCTCTAGTCACAGACTATATGATATTTTACAGAGAAGACCCTATGGAATCCATTAAAAAATTTATTAGAGCCAGTGAGTTTAGTGAGGCAGTGAGATCACAAATTGATTGTATTGTATTTCTATATACTAGCAATGAACAATTTAAACGTGAAATTAAGTAAATAATTCCATTTATACTAACATTAAAGAATGAAATATTTAGGAATAAAATTAATGAAAAAAGTACAAAACTTATATCCTAAAAACCACAAAATATTGTTTAAAAATGAAAGAAAACTAAAATAAATAGAAAGATACCCCATCCTCATGGATTGGAATGCTTAATATTATTAAGATGGCTGTCCTCCCCAGAGGGAGTAAACACAATCCCCATCAAAATATCAACTGACTGCTTTGTAGAAATTGACCACATGATTCTAAAATTCATTGGGAAATACAAGAGACCCAGAATAGCCAAAACAATCTTGACAGGGAACAAAGGTGGAGGACCTATACTTCTTGATTTCTAACTTAATAAAAAGCAACAGTAATCAAGACAGTGTGATACTTAAAATAGACATAAACCTCAATGGAATAGAATTGAGAGTTCAAAAATAAACCCATACATCTACGGTCAACTGATTTTTGACAAGGATGCCAAGATTGTTCAATGAGGAAAGAATAGTTGTTTAAAAAAATGGTGCTGGGACAACTGGATAGCTCCAAGCAAAAGAATGAACTTGGACCTCACATCATATATAAAAATTAACTCAAATTTGATCAAAGGCCTTCATGTAAGAGTTAAAATTATAATACTTTTAGAAATAAATATAGGCATAAATCTTTGTGACCTTGGATTAGACAATGCAAACAATGAAAAAATAGATAAATTGAATATCATCAGGACTAAATTTTAGCACATCATAGGTTACTATCAAAAAAGTAAAAAAAAAAAAACCAAACCACAGAATGGGAGAAAATATTTTCAAAACATATCTGATAAGGGACTTGTATCTCAAATACATAAAAAATGCTTATAACTCAATAATAAAAGGACAAATATGCCGTTTAAAAAAAATGGGCAAAGGGGCTGAATAGACATGTCTCTGAAGAAGATATACAGTGATGAAAAGATGCTCAACCTCTAGTCACCAAGAAAATGCAAATCAAAACCACAGTGAGATACCCCTTCACATCCCTGTGGATGACTATAGTCAGATATTATCTGTGATAATTACAAGGGCTGGTAAAGACCTGGAGAAGTTTGAACCCTCACCCTCTGCTGGTAGGGATATCAAATAATGCAGCCGCTTTGGAAAAGAGTTTAGCACTTCCTTAAACAGAGAGTTGCCATATAATCCAGAAATTCCACTTCTAGGCATATATCCAAGAGAAATGAAAACATATATCTACATAAAACTTATACATGCATATTCATAGCAACAGTATTCATAATAGCCCAAAAGAGAACCAATTCAAATGTCCATAAGCTGATGAATGGATAAATCCAATGTAGCATATCAGTATAATGGATTATTATTTGGCCATAAATAGAAATGAAGTATCAATACATGCTACAGCATGGATGAACCTCGAAAACATTATACTAAGTGACAAAAGCCAGAAAGAGGTATTGTATGTCTCCATGTATATGAAATATCTACAGCAGGCAAAATCTGTGGAGACGAAAAATATATTAGTGGTTGTCTAGGGCTGAGGGAGGGGGTTGGGAGGAAATGCGTGTGGGCATAGGATTTTTTGGGGGGGTGATGAAAATGTTATAAAAATGATTGTGTTGATGGTTGCATATCTCTGATATACTAAAAAACATTGAATCGTACACTTATGTAAGTAGGTGACTTATATGGTATATGAATTACAGCTCAGTGAAGCTGTCAATAAAAAAAAACAACACAGGACATTCTATCAGTGGGTTGACTATGTTTATTAAGTGGTTGCTCTTGCCCTCCCTATATACTTGGCAGAATTAACCTGGTTTTTAATGAGCAAAACATGCATCTAGCCCTTGTGAGGCAATGACAGTCTAACAAGTACCGTTTAGGTGTATAGAAGCTTGTCTCAAAAAATGTCCCAATAAATAGAGTTTTTAAAATCTGCTTACTTCTCCCAGGGTGAGGATAGCTTTGTCAGGCTTTTGCGGCTCAACCGTGAGTGGAGGCAATCACACTGACTGTCTCAGTGGGAGATGGGAAGGTTCTGAGATCTGCTGGACTTGAACAACAATGGAAAGGGGAGATGTTGAAAACTGCTGGCAGAAAATGGATCTCGCCCCGAAGGGCCTCCAAAAAGGGTTTTGCACTTGGCACTGACCCACCTCTGTAGGCCTTGCCTCGGTGAGCGGAAACCAAGTCCTGCAACTCAATACCGAGGTCTCAGTTTACAGCTTATTTTGATCACTGAAAAAGTTAAGAAGCTCCTATTATTTGCCAATGAAATTTTCTCGGCCAGAAGCTTTCCCCGCTGTCTTTTTGCAGTAATGTGTTTAAAGCTTTCGCTGTTTCGCCCTGTTTCCCAGAGCCATTGAAAAATGGAAGGAAGCGCTCTGATTTTTGCGTGTCATCATTTTGGGCTGCTTGTGTCCTCTGTGGCTTTAGCGCCTGGATGAAGAAAACTTTTAGGTTTCTAAGCTGTAAAAGATGGGCTTTTTAAATTTGAGTTGATTTTTGAATTCTTTGCATGACACGACTTGACATTTGCTTTTCTGTATTATTTTAGCCAGAGCTCTGCAGAAACCTGGAATGAAAAGTGTGGTTGTTTTCTCTGTTGAATGTACCTTTTTATTACCTTTCCTTTGGTGATCCCAAGACCTTGACTCCCGAGGTTGGGGTTCTCAGATTTCTCTCGCACCACACAGTGTCTCCCTGTGTTCGCAGAGTTGAAGAAAGTGTTATTCTGGGTGAATAAGACCCATTTGCACAAGTAGGAATTAAATATGAGCTTCAGATTGCTATCTTCATGCTGAAGTCAGGGAAGCAAAGGTTTGAAGAAGTGTGTAATTCCTTTGAAAACCTTGATTGGTAATTTCAGTAAGGCCCTGCTATAAGTTTCACAGCATTCTCTATTGTTAGCTGCAGGTGGTCCCATCTGAGCCGCACTGTGGCTGTCATGGGGTACTTAACAGAGGAAACTGTGGCTGGAGAGGTCCTCTTCTGGCTCTTTGTCTTCTGTCTGAAACTGGAGAGGACCCAACTTGAGACAGGCTGTCTGCAGCAGCCTAGCTACCCGCCAACTTATCTGCCTCCAGAGAATTCCTAAAGGACCTCCCTGTAAATTCTTCCTCTGGGCCTGTAGCCTTCTCTTCAGGTCCTGGGAGCTTTGATTATGGAATATGCTATTCAGTTCAACACACGTGGGCTGCCAGTCCTAATCCAGTCAATTGTTCTATTCTTTGCTATCCTTCCTTCGCAATTTGATTTAGTGTTATGTTGTGAAATAACATGGACTTCAAGAAATAGTCTGTTCTCTGTCTTAAAACAGCCACTGAATTACTAAAAAGTTACCATAAATTAATTCTAATGATACTACTCATTCATTGTTTGTGAAGATTTTTCACAAGGGTAGATTTTTCACCACAGGATATATATGAACGAGAAAAAGGTACATTGTGCTTTTGTGATGCCTTGCGGGTTTCTGTGTTGTTAGTGAAAATGTATACTCACTATGCTGTCTATTCACAGACCACTTAAAATTTTCTTGCTACAAGGTTGGAATTTTTAAGTCTCTTTTTTCTTCCCTGCTGACAGTAATTGATATTTATTTCCTACAAGAAAATGTTTTCAAGGGAAAGTGGAAGCTTAACAGAGTAAAATAATTTACCCTAGTGATAGGAAAACACTGATTTTGTTTCATAAGGTTAGAAGCCTAGTCTTTGGAAAAGCAAAATGAGCCTGAGTTCGTTGCCCCTCTCTGCCACTCATTCAGCTTCCTCGTCTGTGATGTGGAAAGAACACTACGGTCCCCCCAGTCTAAGACATCATTCATTGTGAGGCGCACCACGGTTTTGAATTGTGATGAGAGAAATACGCTTCTAACTAGGTTGTGACACAGAGCTGAAATAGTGTTGATTGTAGGCCACATTCTGATTTCAGAGCAACTCAAAGTCCTTACATGTTTGAGAGTTAAATGAGATATTATATGGAGAGTCGTGATCACATAACCTGGCATATACTCAACGTCAGAGCGTGTGCGTGTGTGTGTATGTGGAGAAAGAGAGGTGGAGGGAAAGAGGAAAAGAGAGGGAAGAATGTAAAGACACAGTGATAGGAATGGGAATGAATTGTCCATTCCCTCTCCTCTCCCCGCCTTCCCCGGGCCTAACCGCCTTCCCCAAAGGAGGCAGCAGAACCTGAAAGCTGTAGCAGCTCACGGTGATGTTTCTTATTGACTCATGGTCTAATGTTTGCAAGCCATCTGTTTTCAACTTTGGGTATGGAATGCTCAGAAAGGATCAGTGAATTTAGAGAAAAGGTCATGAGGACATCTAAGAGTCTGAGAATGTGCCTGTGTGAACTTAATTCGCCGTAGGACGTTCTGCATCATTGTGACTTCACGACAGAGAAGAGGTGTCAGAGAACTACAGACATCACCTGTTTTGCCACCATTAGTGGGTTGGCAGTTAAACTTTTGCTAATAATGTTCAAGTTAGAATAATTTTGATAACAGTGAGATTTTTTCAGGCATCAATGTAGCTATTTAGAGCCTGCCAGTTTTAAACTGATTTTAGCATGTTTTCACCCCAAATTATATCTTGGATTTCCTATTTGTAAAATGAGATGTAGCCTACTTCAAGGAATAAATGAAAATGGAAATTAATGTCATTTGAAGATTTCATGTAGTAAATTATAAATAACAAAATTAGTACATTCAGCCATACATTCACCACATCCTGGCAAGTGCTAGAAAGGTATGAAGAATAAAAATAATGTCCCTACTGAGTACTGGAACCTTCTGGCTAGCGGAAAAGACAGAGAAGTAAACACGGTAATGGTGGCAGGCCTCCTGGCAAGGGTTGGCACTGAGTACCAAGAAAGCACACTCTTGTTTTTCTTAATAATAGCAACAGCTACAACACAGTTGAAGTTCCTGAACTTAAAACAGTCTTGTTTTGTTTGTTTGTTTGTTTGTTTGTTTGTTTTCCCCTTTCTCCTCACTCTTCTCCATGAAAGATTCTTAATAAGTGAGTCACCTAATCTTCTCCACCTCTCTTTTGGTCCAAGGTTTCCTGTACTCCAAAGTACAGGAGTATTAAGCTTAGGTATATCTTACGTGACTGTGAAGGTAGGTAATGTCTATATACTGACAAAAACTGGCATGAAGAGGAAAAATTCCTCCATTAGCTTTAATATTTGGTAATTCACTGAATATCATTTTTCTCAAAGACCTTTCAATTCCATGCAGCCACACTTTATAAGGGCAAGCAATATTGTGACCCCAAGTAAAAACTTCAAAATTGAATGTTATAATAGTGCGTGACATATGAGAAAGGTTAAGATGACTGACTTACCAATTTGCTTCAATAAAACAAGAAGATAAAAGATTTCTAACTGGAAAGGATACCTTTTAAGAATTAACGAAGAAATGAGTTCTTTAGAGTCAGATAGACACACACAGTAGCTAAAAAGCTAACAGGTTTATGTGTTTAAGACTCATAAGCTAAATATCATACAAAGGTTTCCATATTAAAGAACGTAGAGCTTTATGTTTGGTCACTCTGACTGTAGCTTGAATTCAGTTCTGTAGATTAAATAGCATATAGAAATTTGCCTAATTATAATTCCAGTATAGTTCTTTGTGCAGATGTTAAACTCGGTAATATTAGGCAAATGCCGCTGATGTTCATACTCCTGATGACAATGATGACGATTGCTCGGACACTGCTTTAAGTGCTTCGTTTGTCTTAACTTATCTAACCCTGATCACCCTATGAGCAAGACACTCTTCTTATCCATATTCTACAGATGAGAAAATGCAAGGCCTGGGAATTTCCAAGCGTGTGGGTGGCAGACCTGAGTTTTGAACTCAGGGAATCTGTCTACGCCACCCATTCTCTCACTGGGATTTGTCTCTTAGACACTTGCAATTGCATTGGCTTCTTTCCTCTACCAGTCGTATTTTAGGTGGATCTCGAGCTCGGTTCCCATCTTTCTAAGCTTTTCCCCCATCTTTTCCCCCTTATACTTGTACCAGAGGTGTCCCTGGTCACCAGCTGATCAGATGTGCTTGGGTATCCCCCGCCTGTCCCTGTCCCCATGTCTAGGCCACAAGAGGGCATGAGGAGCAAAAATTCTGGGACAGCAGAGCCATCCCACTGGGGCTGGAAAGAGGGTGGATCAGACGCAGAGGTTCAGAGGAGCAGAGCAGCCGAGTTGCTGGCTGCCTCGGGTCTGGGGGCAGAGGAAAGGGGAGGAGAGCGCCCGCCGGTGAAGAGAATTTGAGTGAGGCAGTTTCTGCCTGGAGAGACCATCTTACATAATTATTTTCCTCTCTTCAGAAGGGTGTATGGAAGCTGGGGGGCCTAGATGGTGGGGGGTGGGGTGGGTGGAGAAACTGACTCCCAGCCCCTCCATGTTCTCCATAAACTAACCCCAAACTAGCAAAGCTGGTTTCCCAGAGTCAGGGGGTGATGAGAAGGCTCTACTATCATACCTGCCCCCTTGTTCCCCAGCCCCAAATCTCCCCTACTCATCCCATAGGCCATAAACTCCAACAAGGAAACATTTGGGTCTCTTACTCAAGGAGGAGACCTGAGCGATATACGGATTAGCACGAGTGAATACTCAGGACCTTTCTGCGTTGATAGTGTGGTCAGATTTAGATGCTGAGAGACAGTAGGAGAACATTTTAATAGGTGTTTACTCTCTTTGATATGACTTCATGTTTACTGATGACAAACTCCCTGTTTTTAAGAGCTGAGTACTAATTAGGATGTATAGTCAAATAAATTATACTGCTTTTAAATTATGACTCAGCTATGAGCATGGGGATTTGTTTAGTTGTTGTCCTGGGGGTCTGCGGAGTATTCGTCACTCCATAAATTACTCAGTTGAAATAGGAATTTTATTAAGTACCATTTTCATTCTAAAGGTAAAGCTTTACCTACTTAATCATGTTGACAGCATGTGTACCTTTCCTTAATGAAGGAGATACTTTATTATCCAGCTCCTGTAAGCCCAGACGGAGCTGCGGTCAATTTACCTAGGAGATTCCAGGGACCCACTGAGTCTAAGAGGCTGCCGTGGTGATGTGGACAGAGCCGGGAATCAGAGACCTCAGTTTTTAATCAGAGTCTCCCTCCCTAGCGTGCACTATTGGTCAGGTCATTTCTCTGAGTGGTCTATTTCCTCATCTGTACAAGGGCTGTTATTGATTTTATAAAATCAGGACTGCAGTGAGGATTACAAGATGAACACTGGTTGCCAGACAGAGCCCAGACTTTCTTTCTATTTCATTTTAAAAAAGATTTTATGTATTTATTTTTAGACAGAGGGGAAGGGAGGGCGAGAGGGAGAGAAACGTCAATGTGTGGTTGCCTGTTGTGCGCCCCCCAATGGGCACGTGGCCTGCAACCCAGGCATGTGCCCTGACTGGGAATTGAACCGGCGACCCCTTGGTTCACAGGTCGGCGCTCAATCCACTGAGACATACCAGCCAGGGAGAGCCCAGGCTTTTGATAAATCCAACCCTCCTTCTCTGGTCCTTTATGTGGGGAGTTGAACATGCTGAAGCAAGCCCTCCAACCGGGCGCGCTGACGCAGCTGCAGGCCTCTGGAATCTCATGTCATCTGGACCCACAGTAATCCTCACAGGCCAAACCTATGACACATTCCCATGTCTGCTCTCTTTACTATCCTACAAAGGTTACCCAAAGCCTTGGCCATATTTAAGTCTCAGTATCCCTTTCCTCTAAGAGTTACTTTTATTTTTAATTATACAGGAAAAAAAAACAAAAACAAAAACAAAAACCCAAAGCCATAAAAAAAAATTTGGCAGCATAGAAAAAAAACAAAAAACGAAAAATGAGTGAAATATGTAAGCAGTAGATTTTTGTTTCTTCCTACTTTCCTATGCTTTTCAAATGTTCTGCTACAACTTCTATTACATTATGTTTCCAAAATAATGGGAAAATAAGGAAACAGAGAAACTACTGCCCTCCCAGTGAATTCTCTCTCCCCGCTGCCCCCATCCTATTCCCAGCCCAGAGGAAGGGATCTCTCCCCATCCAGGGCTAATCTGATCGTTTGTACTGACTTCTCAGGGATCTCACATTGAAATTAAGGAAACCTTTCCCTCTACATTCTACCTGCCACTGCTTTTTAGTCTGTTTTGCCTGTGCTCTATGTAAATATGCGTCAGCCTCCTATCTGAGCAAATAAACAACTCTGAGAGCCCCAACTCCAGCTATGGACCCGTAGCCCTCCTTCTTACAGCCAACGTTCTGGAAAGGCAGTGCGCATTCCAGTTTCCAAATCCGCACGACTGACAGCTTGCCCGCTGAGATCTGGTTTCTGCCTTCACCATGTTCTGAAAATTGTTGTTGCCAGGCTCTCCAGTGACGTCATTGTTTCATTTCAGTCTTGATCCTACTGGGCTTCTCTGAGGCGTTCGACACTCTTCATTTTCTCTTTGAAATTCTCTTTCCTCACTTTCCATGGCACAATTGTAATGATAATAACTACAGTTTATATTGTGTACAATACACAGTGTATACTGTGGCTACAGATTGTGTCAGTAATCTTAATTTTCACATGAAAGGCAGACATCTCCATGATAAAGTTAAGAAGTATGGTTTAGAGCACTGAGGAGGCTTATGCTTATATGTGACCCCATGGCTGCAAAAGATGGAGAGCTGATTGGAATTCCAGTCTTTCTGAATCCGAAACCCAGGCTTCTCCCCGTTAACACGTTTATCTCTCCTAGATTTCCTCACCCCTCTCTGCCTTCTCATTTTCAGTTTCCTCTGGGGGCTCTCCTTTTATGATCCCCCGTCCGTGCTGGCGCTGTCCCGGACTCTGGTTTTGGCTCATTGCTTTTCTTTGTTCAGCCTCGTCGGAATCGACCTGCGCCATGAATTCTGCTACAGTTTATAAATGCCCCAGCCCAGCTCTTCCTCAGCTGCGACCCAGATGCCACTGTGTGAGGCACGTCTAGCTGGCCGTTGCCCAGGTCGTAGTGTAGTTTGTCCCCCTCCTCCGCTAGTTTGTCACGCCATCGGCGTACAGCCTGACCATGGCTCTCCTTTGTAGTGACCTTCCTGACCGCGTCTCTGACTCTACTTCTGGACTCCATCTAAGGTGTCTTCCATCTCGGGGCCAGGAACGATCTTTGTATCACACAACTCCCGTCCTGGCAGACGCCGGCTCAGAATTCCTCTGTGGTGTCTCATTGCCCAGAGGTGCAGCCTGACCCCCTGTTCGTGATCTCTTACGGTCTTGCTCTGCCTTATGTCTCCTCCCCGTGTCCCACCACTTCCTGGCAGCTTGCATTCCACATTCCCAACTTGTTCGGACTGCTCTGAATCCTCAGTTTTATCTCTTGCCTCTGCACCTGTTTCCTATGTGCAGGATATTGTTTCTGTGCCCGTGCATTGGACAGATTCTGTCTCATGTGTCCAGTGTCGGCTCAAATATGGCACTTCTGGGAGGCCCTCCCTGATTTCTCCCAGGGAAAACTTAGATGCTTCCTTTCCCATGTTCTCTGGGCCCTTTGTATAATTCCTTTTTTGTGTTGTGAATTTTTCTGTTTGGTTCTCTTTTAGATTGTAAGGTTCTTGGGGCAGGCACTATGGCTATTTAAAAATATTTTTGCTGTAAAATACGATGCACTGAGAAGTACATTAAACAAACTCTAGGGAAATGAGTAATTACGAAGCGAACACACGGGCACCTATTACCCAGGTCATGGAATGGAGTGTTCTCAGCACTCCAGGGGCCCCCTGTGTCCTTTCTGCTCCCACCCGTTCCCCCACTGTCTTGGCTTTTATGGCAGTTACTTCCTGGATTTTCTTCCTAGTTGTACTATCAGTAAATGCATTTCTAAACAGTATCATTTCATTTGACCTGTTCTTGAACTTTACGCAAATGCAGTCACGCATATGTTCAATTGTGTTTTGCTTCTTTCATTCAGCATTGTCTTTGTATGATTCATCCGCATAGTTTTGTGGAATTAGGCTTTTGACTTTTATTGCTGTAATGTGGCATTCCATTATATAAATTTGCTGCATGTTACTTATCTCTTAATGGATATTTGGTTCATTTCCAGTTTTTGGCTATTACATTTCTTCAAATATCTTGTATCTGGCCCCCACGTGCGTCGGTTTCTTCAGGGTATATACCCAGGAATGGACTCACCTGTCTCAGGGTGTGCCTGTCTTCGGCTCTGCCAGATAATGCCAAAGTAGGTGTCACCGTTCACATCCTTCCAAAGGGCGCCCATCGCTACATATCTTTGCCAATTTGTGGTACTGTCACACTTTCAAATTTTTACCAACATGATTGGTGTGGGGTAGTTTTTCATTGTGGTTTAAATTTGTATTGCCCTTTTACTAATGAAGCTGAGCACCTTCGTGTGTTTATTGGTTACCTGAATTTCCTCTTTAGTGAAGGGCCCATTCAAGTTTTTCTTACTTTTCTCATGGGTTGCTTGTCTTTATTGCTTTGTAAGTTGTTTTTTTTTATATTCTGGAAATGAATCTTTTATTTGTTGTATGTGTTGGAAATAAATTACACTATAAAATCACACACATTGGAGATTTATTAATTACAGCATTTTAAAAATAATTTTTTCTTTTTAAACAATTAAAAAAATTTCAATTACTGTTGACACACAATATTACATTAGTTTCAGGTGTACAACATAGTGATAGGATATTTATATAACTTATGAAGTGAGCACCCCAATAAGTCTAGTACCCGCCTGACACCATACACAGTTGTTACAATGTCATCGAGTACATTCCCTATGCTCATCCCCATCGGCTATTTTTATAACTGCCAATTTTGGCTACAGTATGTTTGTTCTTAACTTAGTACTAGTAAGTAGAAACAGAGGAAAATAAATAATAGTGTGCATTACTTAATAAACTAATTAAGTCATAAATTAATAAAATAAATCCACCCTGTCCTTTCCTTCTCTCCAGGTGTTATTATTGTCCCCAGCGCCGGTGTTGGTATTGTTCTAGGAGGCTACATTATAAAAAAATTGAAACTTGGTGCAAGAGAATCTGCAAAACTAGCAATGATCTGCAGTGGTGTGTCCTTACTGTGTTTTTCAACCCTGTTCATTGTTGGATGTGAAAGTATTAACCTAGGAGGCATAAACATCCCTTATACAACAGGGTAAGTACCTCGGAAGAGCCATTCCATGTCATCATGGTGATGATGTAAGTGTTAATGTCTGGGGGCAGACTTGTGGCCTCCCCTCCAAGTCAGTCTCTCTGCGTTCCCTCTTTCCAAGTAGAGCATGCACACTCCGAGGGTGGAGGCCATGACTCTCTGACCTCTGTGTCCCTTTTGACCTTCACGTGGTGTCTCCTGTAGAGCAGGTGAAGAGGAAATGCCTGTTGAGTTAATGAAACTGTTCTTTTTTTTATGTGATGTTTGAATAGATGATACAGTGATGTAGTTTTGAAACAAAATTGACAGTACAGTGCATAGTCAAGAGTCTAGCTCTTACCCAAATCCTCCATTCCATTTCTCCAGCCAATAACACACCAGGTGACAACTTCAATTCATTTTTTGTGTATCCTTCCAAAATCTATCCATAGCCTGTTTAGATAAAAGACTATGAATATGTATTCTCAATTGCCCCCCTTTTATATCCAAAAGATAACATTTTGTACACACTTTGTTGAGCTTTTCTTTTAAATGTTAAGATACAACTTGGAGCTCTTCTGTACCAGTAATGCTTCGAAACGCAGCTAACCTTTACATATATGTACACTACTGCATGACAAACATTTCTTCTAAGTGCTTTACATGTAACAACTCACAAATCCTCACAACAACCTAGTCAGGCAGGTGCTATTATTCTCCTGATTTTACAGATGGCAAAACCTGGTATAGATCACACGTACGTGCGTGCGTGCGTGTGTGTGTGTGTCTGTGTGTGTGTGTAATGTGCTGATAAACAATATGTTACAAATGTTTCTCTCTTAAAAAAATAACAAGCACACCCAGTCTGAAGCATTTGCCAGTTGCAGGGGTGTAATTATTCCCACCATGATTTCAAGCTACCAACACGAAGACGCTGAGTAGGAGGAGATGCCAGTCACACACCTTATGCATTTGTTATCACACAGATGCCGCAGACTTATAGAACCTAGTCCAGAGCACAGACCATAGTAAAGTGTAGTAAAATAAGAGGAGGTGATGGGTTTGAGCATTTATCTTTATTTTCAATAACATTTATTTAATTGTAGACTTATATAATTTAATTTTTATTAACGGCTGTCCTCAATAAGCAGTTGACAGAATCCCTAAAAATTTAACAGCAGGATTTTGTGACCCTGGGTGGCTGTGTTGCTTATTCCTCAGGACTTAACCCCAAATTTAACTCCAGGCAATTTACAGAGCCCGTGTCTTTAATGACTGCAACTAACCACAGGATAACATTCCATTTAATCCTATTTTCTAATTTAACCAGTCACAATTTGATGGTCAATGGGGTTATTTCTAAACTTTAATTATTAAAACAATGCTGCAATAAACAGCCTCTTGCATGTATCACCTCTCTTGTGTGCTGTATATTTGTAGAATAAATTTCCCAAAGTGGGGTTGCCATAAATATGGCCAAATTGCCTCCCTGGTGTTGTACCAATTTGCACCATCACCAGCAATGGCTATGAGCATTGGTTTTCTGCAGCGTTGCCAAAAGAAGGTGGCAAACTCCCCTTTGAAAGCTATGGGAGCCTTAACTTTTATTTCTTGAGTACCTGGGGGTTTGTTGGGACCTGCTCACTGGGCAGAGCTTGAGTGCCTAGTTTTTGATGCTTGGTACCAACAAACTCTGTTTCCTTTTGATTCTCAGTCAAGTTTTCTGTTGTAAAATGCTTCACTTGAAATCTGAATAGCAAAAGCTTTAATTTCATTTAGCCAATCTAGAATATTAGAGAAAAAATATAGTACCAGGTGTGTGGTCTCCTGACAGTGCCTATTAGCATGGCACAGGAAATGAAGTCTTTAAAAACTATAGGGCAGTATGGAATTAGAGCTCAGTTTCCTGAGTCAGATCTAAATTTGAACCTCAATTTTGCTGGAGCAGTTGCCTAACTCTAGGCCTCAGTATTGTCATGTAAAATGGGGTGAAGATAATAGGAGCTTAGTCTGTTTGGGCTGCGGTTACAAAAAGCAAGAGAAATTCCTTTCTCACAGTCCTGGAGGCTGGAAAGTCCAAGATCAAGGCACCAGCTGACTCGGTGTCTTGTGAGCTCTCACTTCCTAGTTCATATGTAGCTGTGTTTTACTGTGTCCTCCCCTGGTGGGAGGGGTAAGGCATCTCTCTAGGGTCCCTTTTATAAGGGTCACTACAGATATTCTTTGATGTACAATGAGATTACGTCCAGGTAAACCCATCATAAGTTGAAAATATCGTAAGTCAAAAATGCATGTAATGCACTTAAACTACTGAACATCATAGCTTAGCCTAGCCTACCTTAAATGTGCTCAGAACACTTACATCAGCCTAGAGTTGGGCAAAACTATCTAATACAAACCTTATTTTATAATACAGTGTTGACTGTCTCATATAATTTATTACACATAATGCTTTCACAGCATCACAAAGTCAAAAAAATCCTAAATCAAACCATCATAAATCAGGTGCCATCAGTAATCCCATTCATGAGGGCTCTACCCTCATGACCTAATTACCTACCAAAGGCCGCACCTCCTAATAACAACACATTGAGAGTTAGGTTTCAAGATGTGAATTTTGCAGGGACCCAAACATTCAGTCCATAGTCCATAGTCCAGCCCTAGAGGGCTGCAGGCCAGGATTACATGAGTAACAACCTGTAAAGCTCTTAGCTCAATACTTGGCACACAGCAAGTGCTCACTGAAAGTTAGCTATTGTTTTTTAGTCATAACTAATAAATTAGGGATAATTTCTAAATAAAGGTATAAAAGGAAAAATTTCTGTGTCTATCAAATTATTTTTATTATAATTGGAAAACACAGATAAAATTAGAAACTAGCAAAAAACCAGGAGTCTCCTGAATAACCTACTTCCCAGGGGCAATAATTATAAAATTCTTTTTTAGGTATCTCTTCTGGTATTTATCTCTATGTTTTTACGTCACAATATATAAATTGAGACTTTGTTATGATTTTCTCTCTTGGTAAATGAGGAATTTGGCTTTCTCTTTGCAAACTATGCTCAAATCTTTGTTGATATTTTCATATGGTTATGACAGTATTGGTAGCTGCTGCGCCATGAGTAGGGTAGCATGATTAGATTTCTACTTCTGTGCAACATTAATTTTCCTAGAATTAATAATTGCCTTATTTTCATTTCCTTTGATTTCTTTGACTCTTCATTCAGCTCACCACTTGCTCTAAGGGCTCAGAACATCCCAGTATGATTTTTCACCTGTCCAATGACCTCATGGCTCCATTTCGCTACCTGTGGAGCCATCTCTGTGGGAACCCTCGGCCACTGGCTCTACTCTGGACACAGCGCTCTTGGGTCTGCTGTCCAGCTGCCACCTTGGGAGCCCCATGAACCTCCTGTCATATCGATCCTTTGCTTTCTGGATCTGTAGACACCTCTTTTTGATTTCCTTCCTCGTTTCATTAGAGCAGAACTTCCTCGTTTTGTTGCAGGAAACTGTAAATGCTGTCGCTTTTTCTTTGGAGACTGTCATCGTTAACTATTATATTTGATTGCCAAGTTACTGGCTGGGTAAATAATTTTTGACAAATGAGTTTTACTCAGAATTTTAAAGCTTTGCTCAATTGTTTTCTAATTTCTAATGCTGTTGTGGGGAGCCTCACCTTGCTTTTTCCCAGTGCCTTTGTATGCAACCTAGTTTTCCTTTTCTGAGAGCTTCCACCTATTCGTGGTCTTTCCAAAATTTACCATTTCACTTTGGGTTTTTTCTTTTTTAAAATTTTTTTCTGGGCACTGGGTGAGCTTTTTATGTTCCTTTATTTTTAATTTTTCAATTATAGTTTACATTCAGTATTGTTCTGTATTAGTTTCAGATGTTCAGCGAAGTGGTTAGAAAATCATGTACTTTATAGAGTATAAAAATCTTTTGGAAAGATTTTTAACTTTATTTTTCCAGTCTTCGGTTGAATTCTTTATTTTGGCTATTGTATTTTTAATTTTGAAAATTCTTTCTTGATTTTTGATTTTTCCTTGCTTTTCTAGTCCTTCTCGCCTCTTGGGTAGAATATCCTCTCTTATCTCTCCAACGTTATTTAGAGATTCCTTTCTTTCCTGGATTATCTCTATGTAGTACAAATGCCTACTTTCTATTTATTTTGCTGTCTCTCTTGTGTTAGGAGCTTCTCTCAAATTTCTAGTGATCCTTACTTTCTGTTAGTATTGAAGAATACACATTTAAAAAGCTGAGTAGGTGCTCTGTGTCTGAGGGTAGGGCATGCCGTTTGGTGGCTCTCGCCGTAGGATAATTAGAGCGGGGAGAGCGGCATTCTCAATGGAATGCTCGGTGTTAGAACCTTAGGTGTTACCTCTGAAGTGCTTCAGTTCCTCAGCAGAAGGCTGCTCCAGTCTGTTGCCTGGTGTGTTGGGCTGGGTTCAGGGTCGTAAGCCTCGCTGCTGGCATTCCAGGACTGGCAGGGAGTGGGGGCAGGTCCTCCTGTTCATTTTGCATTTTACCCAATCCCCCTGTCATCATTCTAGGATCTCACCAAAGGGCTCCTTTATGTCTGGGACTCTTACGTGTAGTTCCTTTGGTTCACTTTCTCCAGAAAATAGAGACGTAGAAGAAGGAAGATATTAAGAGTAGAGATGGTACTGAGTAGAGACAGGAATCTCCTTTAGGTTGTATCATATTTGGATCACAACTTCCTTGCGTTTTTTCTAAACGACGCAAGTTGTTTAGGCCTATTGTTCTTTCCTTTACCTCTGGCCTTCATTTTTAAGTTCTTAATAATACTTTCTGTTTATTGACTTCTTTTTCCTGGATCTTTCCATCCTTTGCTTCAGTTGTATTGGTTGCTTTCTTGGCATGATTTGTATCCTAGAACTTCTTTTCACAGATCTCAATTGTATCTACTAGCTTTTGTTTGTTTATCTGTAAATTCATTGGGCCAGAGAATCATTAGATAACATTCTAGAGAAGGGGGCATGGCAAGAAAA